>QKYT01000077.1:78464-101851 GCA_003550305.1 Glomus cerebriforme
TAATTATTATAAAAATGAACAATTTATTCACCAACCCCAGTTAATTCTGTATATGTACAGAATTATAGTGGACTATTTTTTTCATCTACTAATAAACAAAATAATGTAACCAACTTGATAAAGAATTCTTTGGGAATGTTACACATTATGAAAATCAAAAATATAATAAATAAATAAACAAACAAATTGTATGACTTTGAACATAACAATAGCATGCTTCTCGTTTCACGGGGGAGAGTCGGCTATACAGTTACCATATATGATATTTGCGGTGCATTTATCAATGATATTACTGCGTCCACCTTGAAATTTTTTTTTTTTTGAATAAATTACCATAGTACTGGCAACAGAGACCTCTTTTTTTTTCAGTTATCAGATTCAATAATATCAAATAGGTATTTATGTAAATTTCTTTCTTTCAATTGAAATATAAGTAGTAATAATAAAGTTACTGTCAGAAAATTTTATATAACTAAACCAATTGTCAATAATTGTAAAATTGTAGGAATTTAGTTGTACTTTTAAAAGATTTTACTGTATACCCCTGAAAAAATGAACACAATTCAAATCCCATGAGTCAATTACTACGATAGTCAATTAGACGCGTAAAACTCATGTAGATGTTGATCGATTGCCAAACACGTTATAATGATCATCGCTCAAATTTTGAGTTGATTATATAACACCATATTTGGTAAAATCCTGACAAAAAAAAGTTTTTTTTTAGTTAATATAAAAACGTAACCGAAATAACTAAAATTATTTTTAAAATAAACGGAAAATGTCTACAAATACTCCTATTAATATTCGAACTATTGAGGTATATAATTTTGTTCATTTACTTCAAAAAAAAAAAAGTTTGAAGGATTTTTTAACATTCATAAAAAATTTTCTTTTAATACAGTCACGAAACGGTCTATCTTCGGTACAAAATACGCCTCCTACAGGACCTATACGACAACAACAACTTCTACATGTAAATGTTCCTCACATAAACCCTAAACCAAACTATTTTCATCTTCCTTTTCTCGATAACTCAATAAAAAAAGTTTATGAATATCATGATCAGCAACGAAAAAGAAATATATCTAAATCATCTTCTGCACAATTATATAATCAACCGTATATACATAGTGGAGATGTGATAGAATTTTATGGACCTTCTTGTGGAGGTAAAACTACAATATTATATCATGTTATTGTAACTACCATTATTCCTAAATATTGGACGCGTAATGAAGATAATGAAAACGTAAAGATTGAATTGAATGGACTTGGTAAAGGAGTATTATTTTTTGATTTAGATGGTAGACACGATATAAAAAGATTATATACAATGATAATGTATTATTTAAGAAACAGGATTGAAGAGATTGCAAAGGAACGAAATTCTCAATTAGAAGTTCAATTACCAACTCCTTTATCATCTTTCTCATCGTCATGTCCATCACAACTATCACAAGAAGGACAAGGAGAACTTTATAATATCGAATTACCAACAGAACAAGAACTTGAGATGATAGCAAAGAATTCATTGAAAAAACTTCACATATTTCAACCAAATGTTTCAATTGAATATTTAGCAACATTAATTTCTTTATCGGAATATATAAAAGAAATTCAAGAGAAAGAAGGTTATGAATTTAATTACTTAATGATTGACTCAATTAGTGCATTTTATTGGCAGGATAAATCTGAAGAAGTAGGAGAACAAGCAATTAATTCAGGAAATGATGTTGATACAGATTCAGATGATGATGGAGGAGAAAATGAGAATAGCATTAATGGTATTGAAATGGATAATTTTGAGGTTACAAGTGAAGGAGGGAATGATCCAATATCTACACCATCTTCACCATCAATGAATTATAATGGAAGACAATCACAATCAAGGCCAAGTATTAATAGTATTAGTAATAACAAATCAACATATAATAATTTTCAATATTATATAGTTCAAGCGTTACAAATACTGCTTCAATCGACTAATTTAATTATCTTAACAACAAATTGGGTGATATTTGGTCCATCAGAAAATCAACAACAAAAAATTATTTCTCCAACAAATATAAATTCAAAGATTCCACAAGAACTAAATTATGCAACGGTATTGTCGCCATATTGGGATTCTTTAATAAAATATAAATTTGTTATAGCGAAACAATTATTACCACAATATCCTGATGATATAATACCACAAATGGTTGAGAATGATGAGAACAGAAAAAATTTATTAAAGGAACCTTTATTTTTTGGAAGATTAATATTACCTGGATGTAATGAAAGATGTGGCGAAATCTTTTCATTCAAAATTTCTGAAAAAGGAATTATTTACGATTAGGTGTATCCAAGGTTTTTAAAATAAATTAATGCACGTTTTAATATTATATACTGTAAATCTGTTAAAATTGATTATTGAATGCAAGTCTGACAATATCCATTAAAGTTAGGTGTGACAAGGTAATAAAAATATCGCTAAACTTGAATTGATTAGTTTAGGAATATAATTGTATATTGTGTTCAAGTATGGGGGTTATTACGTCATTAAGTAAAACTAAATTCAAAACGTTTCTCGTTTTCTTTTTTTAAATTTCTTTATTATTTATCAATTTGTTTTATGATATTTTACCCAAATTTTTTATTCTCCTTTCTTTTTTTTTTTGACTCCTCAAAAAAAAAAAAAAAAAGTTTTTATCTTTAGACTAAGTTACTGTTAACTTTTGAAAACGTGTTAAGATCATTAACACGTGTTAGTTTAAATAAATAAAATATGGAAATACAAAATATTACACCAAATATTAGTTCAAGCTTAACTGATAGTGCTTTAGAAGGACCTGAAATCTTTTCAAATAGTTTTTGGGTAAGATAAACGGACATTATTTATTCGAATTTTTCTCCGAATAAAAAATTTATGTGCATTGAATAATAGGGAAAAGACGAAGCAGGATATGAAGCACTCACTTCAAGACTTAGACAAGCTAAACAAACTTGTGAAGACGTTAGAAATATGTTTCATGAAAGGTAAATTTATCAAACCTGATTAATCTTAATAAGAATAATATTTTCGAACTGAATTGATTTATAATTGTTTGATTAGAGCATTAATAGAAGAAGAATATGCAAAAAAATTAATGAGAATTTCTAAATTACCAATTGGAAAAGATGAATCTGGGTATTATATTGAACTTTTTTTTTCTTAAATAAAACTTTTTAAAAATATTTTACCGACTAAATAATTTATATTAAAGTACATTACGAGATGCAATGGAAGTTTGTAGAAAAGAATTAGAAGAAACAGCAAAAGAACATATTACATTATCACAAAAAATTAGAACAGATCTTGAACAAGAATTAACACATTTTATAACTAGACAAAAAGAAATAAGGAAATTGGTAAGAGATTAATTAAAATTTTTATTTTTATTTTTATTTTATTTATTTATTTTATTTTATTTTTATTAATATTAGCAACAAGCTATTGTGGAAAAAAGCTTGAGAAATAAAAAAGAACAAGCAATATTAGTTCAAAGGGTAATTAAAATGTTTTCAATATAATTGAGAATATTTTTTAATATAAATATTAATTTTTAAAAAATATTTAATTAGGCTAAGGAAAAGTATGAAGCAGAATGTATCAAAATACAAGGATTATTAGCTGGTAAAAATTCAATAATGGGAAAAGATTTAGAAAAGGTTAGATGATTTCTTAACTTTTTTTCTCTTATTGCGATTTAAAGTTTATTTTTGTTTTAATATGATTGTATTTTTACGTAAAATATAATACAGTTAAATTTGAAGATAGAAAAGACACAAATGGCAGCAAAAGCGGCGGACCAAGAATATATGCAATTAGTTAAGTATGCACAAGACACGACACAAAAATGGAATTATGACTGGAGAATAGCGTGTGATAAATTTCAAGATCTAGAAGAAGAAAGAATCGATTCGTTAAAAACTTATTTATGGACATATGCAAATCTTATTTCAACAGTTTGTGTAGCAGATGATGAAGTAAGTTAATATCGGTTTAAGCACAATTAAATGTTGATTTGGGAGTAAATTTATTTTATTATTTTCGTTTCTACTGTATAGTCTTGTGAGAGAATTAGAATTTCATTGGAACATTGTAATGTTGAAAAAGACATAGAAATATTTATTAGAGAGAGCGCAACAGGACCTGAAATACCTGGTAATATAATTTAAATGATTTTTTTTTTTTTTAATTAATTAATGATTTTTTTTTTAATTTTTCAATTTAATCTTTGACATAGAACCACCAAATTATGTTAATTTTTACGCTGGACCAAAAGAGGATGGAGTAAGATATAAAAAAGCATCATTTAATAGGGTATCAGCATATGTAGATGGAGGTACAACAATGCCATTAGATCCACTCTCGTTACAATCAGTGCAAAACATTAATTCTAATGGTAATGGTTATCATACAAGAAATGATTCGGAAGGATATAATAATGTGAATATGGAAAGAGCACAGTTATACGCAAATACAACATTAAATACTTTAAATAATAACTATGATAATAAAAAGGAGGGAGATTTTGTTGAACAAACCGAGGAAGAAGAGCCTGTTGATCCCAGAGCGAAACAAGTGTTATCGATTGGAGATAATGTATTTGAAGTAGATACCGATACCAATAAGTTTGTGGAAAAAGATGAAATAGCACAAGCATTAGCGAATATGCAATTATCCGATGCCAATAATAATAATACTGAAAGTAATAATGAAAATCTAACATCCACAATTAATTCAGTTATTAATTCTACTATTAGTTCTAATATTGAAACATTACAACCTCCTAAAATTGATACTTCTACCAGCGGAAGTACTTCAATAATGAATACTAACGGAAGAGGATTAACTAGGAAACCTTTGCCGTTTAATCTTACTACTGATAAACCGCAACCGCCAACTCCAAATGATCAAACTAATATTCAACAACAACAGCAGACGAGTGAGATATCTTATCATCAACGCAATACTTCACAATCTCGATTACAATTTAATCCTTACCAATTAAACAACATTCCTTCGACCACTCCTTCTAATACTTCTATAATTACCAACGGTAATAATAGCAATACATCTTCAATTAATCCATCAACTACTCCGATTACTCTATCGACCACTCCTCTTCAACAACAACAACCACAAGGTGGTGTAATAAATGGACCAGGAGATTTAAGAAGACAATCATCGGAAACCAATAATAATGGACCTATTTCTTCACAACAACAACAAATTTCTCAAAATATGAGCATGAGATCTTCATCTCAACCAAATCGAAATAGTCAGCAACAACAGGGACCTGGTGATATCAGAAGAATGTCTAATACGTCTAATACATACCCTTCTTCACCGACAAATACAGGATTTACACAATCACCTCAACAGAGTGGATATCAACAACAACAAATACAAGGACAAATGACCACTCAAGATCAAATTCTCAATCAAGGACAGATTCCTAATAAACAAATTATTTCACAAGGTTCATCTAATAATAATAACAACAATTTAAATAGATCAGACACTCAGCGTACTAATTCTACTAGTAATAGTAATAATTCTTTAGGTATACAATTAGATATACATGGTCGTGTTAAACAAGATGATTTAGCTGAAGCTTATGTATTTAATGGTGGTAAATTACCACCTGAATCTGCTAGATTTCAAACAAATCCGGGTATCCCTCAAGGAGGACAACAGCAATTATCCCCTCAAAGTCAAATTCCTTCACAAGGACAACAAATGTATCAATATAATAGCTTTAATAGGCCACAATTGCAACCAATAATAACCCAACCTTCATTTATTCAGCATCAACAACAACAACAACTGCATAGAACTAATACTCTCAATTCGAATTCCACTTTAGCTAGTGCTTTTCATCATCAGCAACAAGGTAATCCAAGAACTACTTTACAAGGACCCGTTGGTGTTCAACAACAGCAACCAATTGTTGGAGGTCAACTTGCTGGACAACCTCTTAATTTTCAGGATCCGAATTTCTATAATGCTCCTATGATGGCTCAATATCAAAGACCTTCTATTGGCGGTAGCGTAAATGCTCAAGGATTCCAACAAATACCTCAGCAGCATCAATTGCATAGACAATTGCCTCAATTTGGTTTACAACCACAACTACCAGCGCAATTAATGGCACGATCAATTCCGTTACAATACCAACAGCCACTTTTACAAAGACCTATGCTTCCGGTAGATAATCGACAGCGTACTGAAGATGGCAAACCAATTGAATTTTACGGTATGTAATGCCTTACAAAAAAAAAAAATGTTAACTTCGATTTTATTAATTTTACTAAAATATATATTTATTAAAAATGTAGTTAAAGCATTATATGATTATCAAAAAACTATACCAGAGGAAATTTCATTTACTGCTGGTGATATTATAGCTGTTTTAAATACACATAGTGACGGTTGGTGGGAAGGTGAAATATTAGATGAATCGAGAAAAAGTAGAGGTTTATTCCCAAGTAATTATACCGAAGTCTTACGGTAAATTACTTAGAATAGGGAAATAGTATTAATTTCAGTATCACTTAGTTATAGTAGTAATATTTATTAGAATAATATAGTTTGGTTTATTTTATATTGGTACCATTAGTTTGAACTATTTTTATATTATTATTAATATTTTTTATTTAACAGTTAAAGTAAAAAACATTTGTGTAAATATTTTGGTAAAGATTGAGAAATTCTAATTTAAATTCATTATTTAAAAGTTTAGAGACTAAATTTTAATGATTCTTTCATCAAATTTATTTATTGATTTATACTTAAATTTTCTTACTTCCATCACATTAATTCTCCATCTCTTCCTAATTAAAGTTTCTCCATCAAAATATCCCATCAAAGATAATTATGGTACAACTTCTATTCCAATACTACTGGAAGTAGCAATAATACTTTTACAAATACCTTCTAAATCAAAATCTTTCATATTTTCTTGTTTTTGTTTAATTTTAGCGATTTCGTAAATATGTTTTAAACTAACTTTACCAACAATTTCATGTTTTGGTTTAGCTGCACCTTTTTCAATTTTAGCAGCCCTTTTCAATAACCAACTTGTTGGTGGCATATTACATGTAAACGTAAACTTGCGATCAGGTTGTGGTGTAATTATTGTTGGAATTGGTGTATCTACTTCGTATTTTTTTGTTACTTCGTTAAATTGTTTACAAAAATCTATTGCTTTTAATCCTCTTTGTCCTAACATCGGTCCTATTGGCGGTGTTGGTCTTGCATTACCGGCCGGTACGAGCGCTCTTATCTTTGCTATTGCGGCCATTATAAAATAGAGACGAGAGATAAATCAGCTGGATTGCGCAATAACAGAAATTTATCTAGTAGACGATCACGTGGTATATTAAATTTTTTGATGCAGCAGTTCAGAAATAAAAATTTTTATCTTAACGATATGTTATCAATTTTTAAAAGTTCTTTGAACAATTTTATTTCAAGAAATTTAGTTTTTTCTAATTTAAATTCATTATATTTATCAAAATCTTTTCAAAAACGATTATTAACGTCATCGAATAACAATGATAATAAAAATAAACCAGAGAAAAAGAAAGAAATCGACGAAACAAACAAGAATGAAACTGATCAAGAACGTGATAGTTCCAAATTTCAACCAAGTATTGATGATATATTAGGCCTTTTTAGCTCAAAACAACCATCATCACCTATTATACAATCATCACCTTCTAAACAAGAACAAGAAACTTCGTGGTCACAAGATAAAGAAGGAATAGATAATTTATTCAATTTTCAATCTAACCAACCTAAAAAATCTTTTTCTTTACCCACTTCTTCCCCACCATCTCGTTCTACTCCAAATTCTGAGATAGCAAAACTTCTATCAGATTTTTTAGTTCCTTCCGAAGAAAATTATATTCTTCATATTCATGCATCATATAATAATACTTTAGTAACATTAACAAATTCTCGTGGGGATATTTTAATAACTAAATCAGGTGGTAGCGTTGGTTTTAAGAAATCTCAAAGAGGTGGTTATGAAGCTGCTCATCAAGCTGCTGTTGGTGTTATTCAGAAAATTAAAGAAAAAGGATTAAATGTTAAGAACGTTGAAATCTGTATAAAAGGATTTGGTCCCGGTAGAGATGCTGCCTTTAAAGCTCTTGCTAATGTTGAAAACCAATGGAATGTTAGACGAATCACCGATACTACTCCTTTACCTTTTAATGGATGTAGACCAAGGAAATCCAGAAGGCTATAAAGAATGAGGATGAGAAAGGAATTTATCTATTTGGTCTTGAACAATTTTATTCTTATAGCATTGAATGATGTAATAATTTATTTTGGAATTATAAACTTAATAAGCAAATTGTATACTTTGTCTTAAAATATTTTTTTTTCTGTGTAATTATTATAATTATTAATTTTCAGCTTGTTTTTCTTGAGCAAGCTTAGAAATATTAAATAAATCTGCTTTATGTAAAATTTCATCATTTTCAGCTACACTCTTGTTTGGAGAAGCATATCCATTATCTGTTAAGAATTTCTTTATTTTTTTTTTAAAAAAAAAAATTTTTAAATTTTAAGTTTAATATTAAAAGATTAAAAAAAAAAATCTCAACCTTTATAGTATACTTACTTTTTGATCCTCCATACAACTCCAAAATTTTCTTCTTGCATTAGAACATAAACTAATTCTATCAACAAATCCACCAAAAGACATACATTCTTGTAATTTTATATGTAATTCAGAACAATTTATTAATGCGCCATTCCATATCTCTTTTTTCTGATCAAAATAATCCGTACGTAACTCTGATATTTTAAGTTGTTGTGCTAATGATTGTTTCTCTTTTTGAGGAAAAGGAATTTCATCATTTACAGAGGATGATTTATCATTTGTATTATAATCTTTAAAAGGACGGTTTGAAAAGATTTCAGGATTTATAGTTGGAGATTTTAACAATTCTGATAATGAAATGGATGATGACTTTGTTGTTTCTTGCTTTATTTCTTGTGTATTTACTGAGGAAGTTGTTTCTGACGATTTTGATAATGAATCTTTAATTGACGTATCATTTGGATCATAACTTGGTTGTGAAGTTTTTAAAAAATCTCCTAAATATGAATTTATATCTTTAATATAATTATTTATAAAATCATTTGTTGCGTCTTTATTATTTGAATCTTGTTCTAAATTGTTATTTGAGTCTTGTGACGACGGCATGTTTGGTTTATAAAAAAAATGATGATTAAAAATTTTTGAAAGAATTCGTTGTTACACAACAATTATGACCAATATTATTGTCATATGATCGTTCCTTTTTTTTTTTTTATTTATATATTAATTATAACTTTTTTAATTAAAGTATATTAAATTTCCTTTTTTTTTTTTTTTTTTTTTAAGAAAAGCAAAATTAAAAGGGCACAAAATAAATTTTCTACCCAAACACAAATAAAACAAAAACAAATAAGAAATAGAATAAGGGGATGATAAGATAACCAATGAATGTTATCGATCAGTTCCACCAATAAGAGCTATAATTGCTACGAATAGATTAACTACATCGAGATATAAATCTACCGTTGCCAGTATATACTCTAAAAAAGATTTGAGTTTAATTAACTGTTAATAATAAATCAAGAATTTAATCAAAAAAAAGGATCATCTATTAAACAATACTCACCCTCAGGACTGACTCTATTTAATATCATATAAGTATCATAAATAATATAAGCACTAAATAATAAAGCACCAAAACCACTTATAGCAATATGATATCCTCTATCATAAGGAAACAGCCATCCAATTATTGAACCAAATATTACAATCCATAATCCAGCATATAAAAATGGACCCCATGATGAAAAATCATATTTTGATTGGAATGTGAATATTTCTAATGCCAAAAATACTCCAAATGTTATTAAGAATGCTTGTAATACAACTTTAGACGAATACATTGACACTAAAAAAATTCGGATGAAATTAGTATTAAATAACATAATATAGATCAGATGAGATGAAATTTTATCTTACCTACTGAACCTATACCATATGACATGAATAAAGTGAATAATAATAATAAAAGCAAATTTAGAGGACTTCTCTTTCGTTGCCAAAATAAAACCAGCAGTGAGATAAATGTCATAATCCATGATAGAAAGAATAGCCATTGACTAAGTAATTGTGAAAAGAAAGAATTTTTAGAAGATTATAAAATTTTTTTTCTGAAATAAAAAATTTGATTTCACGTACTTTTCTTTAATAAAATCTTTCACCGGATCAGAGTACATGAACAATATGGTAAGTCCAATTGTAAGAAGCAATTGTAGCGTGAGAAGAAAATACACTTTTCTCACAAAGGCTATGAAAAGACGAAATTATTTTTTAATAAAATTTTTTAAAATAAGCAAATCATTTTTAAGTGAATATATTTACCCATCCTAATTGATCTATCGGTTTGTAAAGTTGCTTTTATTTCTTCAATATTATTGACATTGTAATTTGAACTCCCAGCTTCAAGTATAACATCCGAATTATTTTTGGAACGGAATTGATCAGCAGAAGGAGTATATTTCGGTGGTTCGGAATTAGTTGGAGGTGGAGAAAAGTTATTAATATTTTGGTTCATTTGGTAAGTAGGAATTGAAAGTGGAGGTTCAGTCGGAGGCACATATATTCCTATGTGTGAAGATTCTTGAGAAGGAAATTGTTGCTGTGAGGAAGAATTATTATAATTTTGTGTTACTGGTAATTGAACTTGACGTGATGATGTATCATTTTCATGTGGAGCGGGTGTTGAAGTTCTACTTATGCCACCTGTTAGATGATCATGAGAATGAGTTGTATCTGTTTCTAAGTGAGAATGGGAGAAAGAACTTGTCATTGACATTGAATCACCGGATGAAACCATAGCATTTAATGATGTTTGCTGTTGTTGTTCGTTATCAATATTATAATTATTATTAGCATTATTATTTTTATTTTCGTTATTTGGATTAGAAAGTGTTTTGCCTAAATTTGAGGCCATTTTTTTTTTTTTTGATCTAATTTTTACTTTTCCGAAAAGAAGTTTTATATTATCAAATAATAAATATGTAAATTGATTATTCTTGATTAAGGGGGAGACTATTTTGGTATTACAACTGTATGTAAAGTTGTTCAGGTCTTGCAATTCAACAGTAAATAGTCCCCCTACTCAAGAAACTCAATAAAATAGAATGAATATTAATGATAAAATACAAATATTTTAATATATGTACAAGTTTTTTTTTAATAGTTAAGGGGGTTAAGGGCAAATAACATATATAGCTTTGCCGGTTTGTCGCAGACAAGAACAGCAAAAATATTTTGTTTCAAAATCTCATTGAATAAACTAAATTTATTAGAAATGGAAACTGAAGGTTCTCCTTTTAAGAAAGAAATAAGGCTGTGTTGGTTTTTTTTCAATTATTATTGAAAATTTTTACTAATCTAGAAGTTTATGAAAAAAATTTTAAAACAGGTACCAGCCAAAGAAGCAACACGCATCATGAAATCTTAGAGAGCTATATAAAGATCACAAAAATTTTAATGTTACACATGTTACACGGCCGACTATGTATTGTAAATGCATTGTAAGTGTAGATTTCTAAATATGGATCGATAATTTAATTTTGATCGGATTAATAAGGATTAATGACTTCTTTGTATTATATTTCTATTGTTAATATTGTCAAATTCAGTTTCAATACCTATTACAAACGTTTTTTCGTTCTTTTTACTTCTACCTGAATATCTCAATCTTAGAAAACTGTTACACGGTTACAAGATATATATATATATATATATATATATTTTTAACTGGTGTAATTGCTGTAAGGGGTCTAAAACCATGCATAATGTATCACTCAATATAAAAAACATACCTTTTACTTTCTTTAGTTCTATTATTAGATTAAATATATGTATGACATCAAAAACAGCCATTCGGCGAAATGGAATTCGATTACAGAAAAAAAAGATAAAAAATAAAAAATAAAAAAAAAATAGTAAATCTATAATAAATTAAGTCTAAATTTAATATTAGGTGTAAATATTAGAATTTTTCCATATTGGTTAATTAATGGAAATGGTGGTACAAATTTATTTGTTTATTTGTTTTGACGCGGTAATAAGAAAAACCGGGAGCATTTCCCCTTGCTAAAACGTTTTAAGGGATAAGTAAGATCTCAGGATACAGTAAGTTAATAGTACTTAATAAATACATAAACGAATCAAATTAAGCATATAAAATTTGGTGGAATATTATTATTTAAGTTTTGCTGAAATACTATTGCTATGAATTATAAAGAAAATCTAACTTTTTTCATCCTTCTGGAAGTCATAATAGAATTCTCTTTCAAGCTTCATCCATTTCTAAAAAGTTCTGATGAACTTGGATTATTATTTTCAACAATAGATATTACGTCCCGACAATTTTATATTGTTTAGATACTTAAACCACATGATATTAGGTGTGACAAATAGGGAATCTAATGAGGACTCCGTGACGTAAATTTGCCGCAGAAATTCAAACGATTTTTAAGTTAAGTCCGAGATTTAATTCGGTATAGATTCAATTTTGTGTATGTGGTCTGTGATTCTATAGTATTGCAAATAGTGTTACATTTTGTGAGATTTATACTGTAAATGATGAATAAATAACAAGAATTGGAAAACATATTTTTTCCATAGCTTATGTGTGGTTTTTTCATGTGTTCATCAAAAACTAACTAACTCAAGACTTAGGGTTATGGATAATACTACAGGAAGAAGGAGAGTTGCTAAAATATTTGTTTGTGGGTAACATCATCATCATGTTCAGGGCGGCCAAAGGAAGTATCAATGTTAGCAATATCGCAGACTTACACAAAAAATTGATCCCTTCGTAGCTGTGGTTTTGAGACACAAATACTTTAAAAGAGATGGATAGTAGCATAATATGTTCCTATATTATATCAAATCACTGAACTCAAAGAAATCATGAATAATGTAACAAATATCTGATGATACGTTTCTTCAAAAGTTACGGAATATATTTCGGAGATAAAACTCTAACAGTTCCAAATCTTCTAAATGCGATAAAGGATCATTTAGCTATGGACGACGCATTTTCCGAGAATGTGATCTCTGGATGATTTACAATATTCTAAGATCGATAATCATCAGTCTTGATTTTTTTCAGTTTAGTTAAGTGTCTTTTTCTGTATCTTTTGTTTCTTCTTTACAAATGCCAACATCTCGGCAGTATGCCTGTCTTATTCAATAATAGTGGCTCAACAAACAATTATGACTGTTATCGGACAGGGTCACATGTTTCCGCTTATACAAGTTTGATTCTAAGAAAACATGAATTTGTTCCTGGAATATCCAATGGCAAAATAACCCTTTCTATCAGTTTAGAATATTCCAACATAAATTTTTCCTCAGATAATTCGTCTTTCCTCCATTTCAAGGACGCGTTAGCAAAGTAAAATTATCGAAGGTTGTAATGATAAGAATAATTATTGATGTTGCATTTTTTCGCATTATGAATTTGCATTTAATTTGCCTGATTATTCAAAAAAAATTCAATTATATACAGTACAATAAATCAAATGTCAGTACTACATATTTGAAACAAAAAGTGCATCATTTCAAGTGATACTGTTTCAAATCCCAGCCAGTAACAATATGAAATACTTGGCACGTTGCTTTTAAAGCAAGTATTTCGAGTTCATCCTGGAAAGTCTAAGTAAAAATGAATTAACAAAAGATAATGGAGTAATGACTGTTTCAATGGGTGCGTGGTCGACTATATACTGTAACCAAAACTATTTATCATATATGGTAATGATTGACAATCGCTTTTATATAATTACAAATATTAATATGATTGGTTCAAATCGATTAGTTTTTTTTTTAAACCACCTCTAAATACAAAACAAGAAGTACCAACATGCTCACTTCAAGAATGGGAAAATTGGAATCCCTTTTTGATTTTCATCTAAGATGAAGAAAGTCAGATTGATATTTTATTAATTCAATGACCTAACAAGTCTACCGGTAACTATCCGCTAGTAAACGTGATTGCACAATCCTTTAGCTCAACACACCGGGATATGACTAGAAACACATCCCAGACCTATTAAACAAAAAAACAATAACATAGTCTTAATTCTTAAATTTTCACGAAAGGATAGCCTAAAAAAGAACCTAAATTTAAACTAATATCTCAAAAAGAACGCCAAATAGAGCTTAAAAAACCAAATATTTATTCAGTGTGACCCTTGATATATATGACTCTTTGTAAATTAAGTTCTTACAGTGGACAACGGAATAAATTTTTCCAGTTAATATCACTTGTAATACATTAAAATTTATAATATTTTATATGTAATTAGTTATGAGAAATATTTTTTTCTTAATATATAATATATAATTGTTTAATAAAATTTTTTGTTATTTCATTTAAATTTAGCCAATTGAAATTTTAATAGATTTTTATATTTTTTAAAATTTTAATTTTAATTTTTTTAATTTTATTATTAGAAAAAAGTAATTTATCACCATGGCTAGTGTTGTTAAGTCCAAGCTGGACCAAACCAGACTGAACTGGACTGATGGGGTTGGTCCAATAACTCCGGTTTGACTTGAAAGTTTTTCAAGTTGTGGTCTGGTCTGACTTGAAATTTCAAAGTTGTGGTTCAGTCCAACTTGAAGTTGATGGGATTGATGGGGGTTGATGGGGTCGATATTATTTTCGCAAATTTTACAATTCATTATACTATATAATATTTATTAAAACATTTATAAATATAATTTTATTTGTTACTTTGCAATTATATAACATTTATATATTATGTAATATTTATATGCAATAAAAATATAAACTAAAAAATATAATTGCATTTATATTTTCTAATTATCTAATATTGTTATCCAAGAATTTAAACACATACATACTTCTATTGCATGATCACCTAATCTATTTCTTCTTTTGCTAATCATCATCCCAAACTCAAGATGCCCAATTTTACAAAAAGAAATGAAAGAAATATTAGAAACCATTTCTGATAAAAAAAAGTAAAAAATTTTAAAGTTTTATAACAATTCATTATGAAACTTACTATCTATATCATCTGAACCAAATCTTACAAAAAAGAAATGAAAAAAATGTTAGAAAATGTTTCTAATTAAAAAAAATAAACAAAATGGTAAGTTTCATAAAGAAACTTACCATTCCAATTCCCAGGTATCCCAAATCGAATCTTCTTAGAATCTACAAAAAAGAAATAATGAAACGTTAGTAAAGGATCCCAAAATATATATGTAGAGGTTGAGTGCACTATTGCATCACCATCATAGAGAAATTTTATGAGGATAGTTTAGGATTTACATACAAAATGAGAAATTTTTAATCAAAGTTAAGTTATTAGAATGTGTATTTTTAACAGATTTTCTTTTAAGTAAAAAGGTTAATTTGCATATTTTTAGTATAATTTGCAGTTCATATATATTATATATGTAGTTCCAAATATGAACATTTTGATAAGTTTTCCATTACTTAAAAATTATATATTTGTTATATATAAATGATAAAATAATATAATAAAATTACAATAAAAATTTTTTTATTAATATTTTTTTTAAACAAATATTATTTGCAGAAAAATAAATAATAAGTAAATCATATGATTAAAAGTCAGGAGACCAGTTTGCTTATTTTTTCCAATTATTCAGTATAAAGTATTAATTTTGCATACTGATCTTATAAAATACCCTTACATATAGCTGTTAGTAAAATCTTAAAAAATTACCTTACCTCTACATATATATTTTAGGATCCTGTTAGTAAAATGTTTCTTAAAAAACAAAAATTATTTGTAAGTTTCATTATGAAACTTACTAAAGTATCTAATGTCAAAACTGAAGGGAGTCTGCAAAAGAAGAATACCTGTAGTCTTGAAGAGCCCAACTGAAAGTTCTAAAGAAAAAAAGAAAATGCTGATTAGTATAAAGAAAAATAAAAACAAAAAACAAAAAAATCTTACTATCACCATCTTGAAGAATTCAGCTAAAATTTAAAGAGAATTTCAGTATATCTGTCATCTTAAAGAAGCTAGCCAAATCCTAAAAGAAAAAAAAGAAAATGAATAGCATTAGTATAAAAGTTCAAAATGATAAAAACAATAAAAAATTCTAACATACCAGCCTACCATCTTAAAAGAATACAGCCAAAACCTAGATGAAAAGGAAGAAAACAGTGTTAGTAAAGTTTAAATGAAAATAAAAAGAAGAATAAAAATGAAAAAAATTTTCAGTTTTATCTGTCTTCTTAAAGAAGCCCAATCGAATTCCTAAAAAAAAGAATAGAGATGAATAAAAGACAAAAATAAAAATGGAAAATTAAAATACTAAAAAAAAAAATAGCTAACCTAATTGGCTATAATTATTGATCAATCTTACAATCCAATCTAACTTAGCTTGTATTGGTCTAACTTGTAAATTCAAGTTATAACAATCTAGTCCAATCTGACTTGAATAATCCATCAATTCGATCTAGTCCAACTTGAGATTTTATCAGTTCAGCTTAACTTTAGTCTCAAGTCAGATCAAACCAAACTTTTAACAATATTGGCCATAATGATGCATCACCACCCTATCACATGATCCATTATATCACATGACTTATATAGTGTAATAATTTGTCATCCTCGCATTACACTATAGTTTTCCATTTTTATTATTTATTCTAGTAACAAATTTTTTTAGATCGATAAATACTATTTGTAACATATTATTCATCACATGTTTAATTTTGCCCAAATTTTATAATGCTGGCCAAAATTTTCTTATTTGAATCTAAGGTAATATTATACAATCCAAAAGAAGGCAATTTTATTTCTCAACCAACCAGAATTATGAATCACATAACACTAGTTGATGCATTATTATGGTGTTAAATTACAAAACTCTTATTATTATTTATTAATATATTATAAAAATTTTATTAAATATACTTAATGTTTTGATAAGTAAATAAAAAAAAAGAATATTAAATTTGATAAAGAATATTTATTATGAAATTATCTTTTAAAGTTACTTAATAGTTAAATATATATTTTTTTTGACAAGACAAGTTAAATGCATTTATTATATTAAATGTCATAAGATAAATATATTCTATAAATTACAATCAACCTTCAATCAATATAATGAAATAAACGTTCAGGCTGATCAGTATTTCATAATAAAAAAATTCAGTAATACTATAATGAATAATTCATTATAACATAATGAATAATTTACTATAAATTTAACAAATTAAATATATATTTTAGATATAAAATTTTTTTTTAAGTTATAAATTTACACATTTCAAAAAAAATTACTGAACTTTATTATATTATATATATTATATATAAATACATTACAGAAAAATTAAGCTATATACATCATTAAAATTATTAATTATTAATATCTTTATTCATTTACAATTAATAAAAATATCAAGATTAGTTTGTTTTGAAGAAATAAAATACTGTTTCAAAGCTTCTTTCTTTAACTTTTGATAAATTTTAATTCTTTTTCTTTCATATTAAAGTCACCTTTCTGTTATTCCAAATACAAAATTACTTTATCATAAGATTCAATAGCTTCATTATGAGTAATAGGTGGTAAAGGATCTGAAGCTTCTTCTATTTCTTTTTCTTGATTATTAGGATCTGAAATTCTGTAATCATAATTAATTACATAATTCCGTAATTAATTACATTTTATATAACAATGTAAAATTGACATTTGCTCGCAATCTAGTGATCTGATTTTATTGATCTTACCACTATTAAATTTGCTCATTGAAACGAATCTAATGGTATGTATTTCATTTCTCTAGCTTCAATATTGATGAAGTTAAAATATTATAAACATTTAAAGATTATTGAAGTTGAAGCAAGATCTAATAATTAGATTTAAATAAATTTATCACCATTCGATTCATCATGATAAGACGATTCTAATAGCGGTAAGATCATATTTTTAAACAAAGTTATAATACTATAAATATTTAACAATTATTAATATCAGAACATGATCTAGTAATTGAAATTAAATGATCTCAATATGATTAGAATCATTACTGAGATGAATCAAATGGTGGTAAGATTATCCAAAATGGATCACTAGATGCTGAGTTATTATTTATTAAATTTTAAATATAATTTGGCCAAAATTAAGGTTAATTCTGATCAAATATTTTCGTAATATGAAATTAATTATGGAATTCAGAATTTTTTTGATGAATTACTTAATAATTACAGAATTATGTAATTACGGATTTCTGTAATACTAAAATAATTTCAGCTACAAATATAGAAAGAACTGCCTTTAAGATTTCTTTATTAGATATTATTTCTGTTATGATTTTGGTGTTATCATATTGAACAAATTCTTTAATACCAAAAGGATTCTCAAAATCAAGCTTGTCAATTAATTCTTGAATATCTCCTAATTCTTTAATATGTGTTGAATAAATTTGTATATCGGCATTCATATTAATTTCATTTTTGTCATCTTTAGATAAAATATCTATTTTTAATCAGCAATTTTTAATTGTATCTTACGTAACATTATCCCATACATGTGCAACATATTTGATGCATTTTTTAATATCAATCTCAACAGGTTTAATACCATATTCATTGTAATTATTAAAAGTCTTGATTCGATTATATAAAAACAATTTTCTGTATTGTGTCTAAAATAAAATATTATTTAAACATTAGGCTATTCCAACTTGATTGTTTGTTTAAGGTCCAGATTTTTTTAAAAAATTCAGGAGGAAGGGGGATCAAATTAAACAAACACCAAAAAATAAACATATAAAATTTATATTTATATAATCAAATTTTGTTAAGTAATTTATTAATAAAATTGATTCTATTTTTTACTAACTTTAACCTTTCCTCTTGTTGGCTAATTATATCTTTTACTTTTACAAGTTTGACAAAATAGATATACAGAGAACGATCAATATTACATGGACAGTTAAAGATATTTTGATATCTATTGATTAGAATTTCATGATTTTATATTCATTAGATTCATCTCATTGAAAGGATTTGAATGATAATAAAATCATCTTTATATGATCAATATTCAATATACAATTACATTTCAAAATTTTAAAATTTTAGATATTTTTTATGATATTTTTGGATTTAATGGTTGGTCTTTTATGATCTTTAGCTCATTGTATTTATCTTATTAAGATGATTCAAATGATGGTAAATACATATTGATTAGATTAATAATGATCGAACTATGCCATTTTTTTAAAATTTTAATTATTTATTATTCTAGTTGTACAAATCAGAATTTTTGCAGTGAGCATTCTCATACTTGCAAAAAATTCTGAAGAATATTAAGTATAGGAGTTTATTTATTATGACTGTAAGTAACAGAATAATACATTAATTTATATTACATTAATATAAAATGATCAGCATAATTTGGGTAGAATAAAGTGTCCATATAACAATGATCATCTTCTATATAGTTGCAAATTTTTTCTTTAATCTATCATCTGGCTCTAATAATTCATTCTTTTCTCCACAATAAAAACAAATAACCTTTGTTTTCAAATGACGGCATGAATAATATACTACTTCAATTGGACTATTACAATAAATCTTTTGTCTAATATATACTTTCTCATGAAGATTATGTGTTTTGGATATAGTTGTTTCCAAAATTCAATTGGCAAATCCGAAATCCGAAATTCCATAATCGTAATTAATTATGTAATTCCGTAATTAATTATATTTTGTGTAACAATGCGAAATTGACATTTTCTCGCGATCTAGTGATCCGATTTTATTGATTTTACNACCATTAAATTTGTCTCATTGAGACNAATCTAATGGTATNTGTTTCATTTCTCTAGCTTCGATATTGATGAAGTTAAAATACTATAAACATTTAAAGATTATTGAAGTCAGAGCAAGATCTAATGATTAGATTTAAATGAATTTACACCATTCGATTTGTCATAATAAGACGATTCTAATGGCGGTAAGATCATATTTCTAGCATTAATATTGACAAAGTTATGATACTATAAATGTTTAACAATTATTGATATNAGAANACGATCTAGTNATTGAAATTAAATGACCTTAACACCATTAGAATCGCCATACCGAGACGAATCAAATGGTGGTAAGANCATCCAAAACGGATCANTAGATGCTAAGTTATTATTTATTAAATTTTCTAAATATAATTCGGCCAAAATTAAGGTTAATTCTGGCCAAATATTTTCGTAATGCGAAATTAATTACGGAACCCGAAATTAATTACGGAATTCNGAATTTTTTTGATGAATTACTTAATAATTACAGAATTACATAATTATGGATTTCCGTAATACTAAAATAATTTCGGCTACAACTATAATTTTGGAAGATCGATAATATTATCAATCACTTGATCAACACATGTTTGTTTATTTTTAAAAATTTTTCAAAAATGAGGGGGGTGGAGTACGTTAAATAAACAATTAAGTTGGAATAACCTTAGATATATAATCTTTCAATTTTTTAAAATGTAAAGTTTTTTTGTAATTATATAAAGATATTAAATAAATTGTAAATAAATTCTATTTTATGATAAATAATAAAGAAGAATTTTAAAGATAAATAATAGCTTGCTCACCTTGAAACTATTAATAATTCCTTGATCACATGATTGTAAATGTGCAGTAGTATTTGGAAGAAAGAATTTGATAGTAATATTTGTAAGATATATAGTTTTATATAGAGCATGAGTTGGAGCATTATCAGGAAATTTTTTAATGCGAAAATTTGTGTAAATTTACACGGTATAATATTTCGTAAGTTTTCAAACTCACTGCAAGTTTTTGTAAACATAATATTATGTAACTTTTCGTAATATTTCAAAATTATACGTTTTGTAATATTAAGTAATTTTATGATGTGTAATATTCCAAAATTTTACACATCGTAAAATTACTTAATATTACAAAACATAATTCTTTAAAGTTTTCCAGCACCATCACAAAGATAATACTCCGTACCTTTTCGTAATATTTTTTGATAATGGTAATTATTAATATTGTGTTTTTACAATAATAGGTAATACTTTATAATTTTACATTCTTAAATAGTGTAATGTTTGGTAAATTATATATAAATTTACAAAAAGGAGGTAATTTTATTAGATCTTTTGTAAAAAAATACAAATATTTTGTAATATCTAGATATAATATATATATAAATAATAAAAAATAAAAATATATTTAGAATGTAAAAGAAGTAAGAGAAAGTATTATTAGTTTTGGTATTGTTAGTGTGTAGTTAGTAATATAAGTATCATTAGTGTTAAGTTATAGGATAAAAGTAAAAGAAATGTAGTTAGTAGTAAAAAAGAAACGCAGTAGTATTATTAGTATCGTTAGTATTAGATTATAAGTAAAAAAAGAGGTAAAAGAAACGTAGTTAGTAGTAGAAAAGAAATGTAGTTAGTAATATTAGGATATAAGTAAAAAAGAGGAGAAATACAGTTAGTAGTATTAGTATTAGTAGTATTAACAAACATAGTATTTCTATATTTCTGTACCTGCTAAACATAATGAAATTCTTATAGTTAAATAAAAACTAAAAAAAGACTAAAAGAGAGATGAAATATTTAAAAGTAAATAAATAAAATATGCTTTAGTTATAACAAAATACGTGCATGATATGCATGATTAAATCACATATAATGATCAGCCTAATTTGATTGGTTGGAGGGTTATTAGGTAATTATTTGAAAGTTTAATAGCTTATATATACATTTTTATTTGTACGAAAAATAACATTTTATCAGTTAATAATTCAGATTTGCAATTTATAATAAAATTTATGAAATTTATTTTTATATTCAATGTTGCGATAGATCCAATAATACGTAAAATTTGACAAATTACTACTAATATAAGCATTATTGCTTCAAAAATTATTTAAAAAAATCCATTTTAATTGGAATTAGTTTTATCCAATTTAAAATATAAGGAAATTGCAGCTTATTTAGAAAACTTAAAATTATTATTATAAAAAAAATTTAATTAAAATACAAGATGTACTTATTGTGAGCGAGTGTGAAATTTCACTATTATTTCTTTATTAAATGATAGTTATTCTCTAAGCTGTTGATATCCAGATTACCTTCATCAGTACTAAATGATAATTCAGATCTCTCTTCCCCACTAACATCTCTTTCCTTATTAACATTCTCTTCAGCACACTCTTTTTCAACATGTTCTTCTTCTTTACGCTCCTCTTCTTGCTCCTCTTCTTCATCTGAACACAAAAATCAATTCTTTTTTGCTAAAAAAAATGATTTAATTCAAGTATTTAATATTCATGTAAAGTTTATTAAAACTTATGAGATTTTTAATTATTTTGGGTTTAATGATACCCTCGTTCATTTGGATTACTTGGTTATTAGGATTCAGATAAGTTTCACAAATATTAATTATGTAAGCGATTTGGATTTTGGATGTGTTTTTTCTTTTTTTCCATAGTTTTTCAATTATTTTTGATATAAATATTATAGGTTCATTTATTTTATTTTTTTAAAAAGGTTCACATAACATTTACCAACAGCCAATTTTCTTTTTCATTGTTGAATCTCTGATGGTGTTGCTTGGGTATTTATGTGTGGGAGTTCTCCTTCTTCAAATACTGAAAATATTATATCTTTAACTTTAGATGCGAATAAACTACAAACACTTCTGTGTTGTGCTATTAACTAATAAAAAAAGATTAATATAAATTTTATGATAAATAATACAAAATTGCTTTAACTTACCTGCTGATAAATATGCTTTTCATAAAAGATTATCAGTATCCATTGGTTTTTTTTGTAATTTTTGAACTATTCCTTATACTCTTCTTTTAGGTAGAATTCTGTTACATCTCTGAATTCCTCTTAAGTTAAGTATATTGAGTTTTTGAAGAGATTTTTTGTGATTTTTTTTACAAGGTTCTAATAAATAAAGAATAGAAATGTAAATTTTGCAGCCTATAAATAACCCAATAAATAACTAATAAATAATATACCTTCACAAAATCTGGATCAGTTATATTATTATTATTATTATTATTAAATGTTTTTTCAAGATTCGATATACGGTTATCAAGAATGCGATTAATTTATCGAGTTTTGAAAATATTCACGAATAAACTTTATAAACAAAAAATACAATCCAGTATTATTATTTGTTTTTATTTTTAATAAAATAGAATATCAGATATACAGTCGTCCCCCTCTATAGTCACCCCCTGTATAAGCACA
>QKYT01000077.1:106753-139399 GCA_003550305.1 Glomus cerebriforme
ATAATACGACATAATAATTCCGTTGTATTTCGATTAGATAGATAATCTTTTTTCTTTTAAAAAAAAAAATTATCTAATATTTTTAATTATCCCTCCTTAACGAAATCATCAGAAAAAAATTTATATTAAAGATGATTACGTTTTCCTTATAGACTTCTGGTAGGTTGGAAGTTCTGAAATGCTTTGAAAAATATTAGTATAATGACTAACATTTTTTTTTTTATTTTGTAGAAACGCAAGCGTCTTGGTTTAAAGTTTTGAAAGGAACATTAGTATAACGACTAACGTTCTTTCTTCTCTTTATTTTGTAGTGAACGTGAAACGGCCTTGGGTGAATTGAACTTTGGCAAAAAGGTTTAAGAAACATTAGTATAACAACCAACATTTTTTTTTCTTTATTTTGTAGTCAACGCGGAAGTCAGTCAGAATGGCCTTTGGAACTTGTCTGGTGAGTTGTAATTTGGCGAAGCCGCGAAGGTGGTTTAAGAAACGTTAGTATGATGACTAATGTTTCTTATTTCTTTATTTTGTAGTGAACACAGAAAAGCCTTAGGAATGGTAGGAATGGGATCTGGTGTGTTGGATTTTGTCATAATGTGCAGAGCGAGGATGATTTATTGATCACCTGATATGCATCTGATTGGCTACGGAGTTTCGCAGCAATTTCTCCATTTCACAATTGTTAAAGTTTCACCAATGGTGAAACGTTTTGTCAATAGTTTCAACTTCACTATTTGGAGTTTCGCCATTTCGCAAAATCCAAAATGAGTTTCGCCCAGAAACCTTAAATATAATACCAAGAACTTATAATGAAATGTGTAATCATCAAGAAAATAATACACAAAAATCTGTTTGCATTAAATCTGCATATAATTTTTTTTTGGGATTTGTGATAAATATACATAAACAAAAATTATTTTATATTTACAACTATATATTTATGTATATATTATTCATGTTATTAAGAAATATAGATATCTACTCAGCTACGGTTCCTGACAGAATGCATTATTTAGATTTGGGTCTATTTTATTATCAAATTAACAGTCAGTAGAAATGTCACAAGATTAGCAGTGAGTTTTTTTNTACTATGATATTACAATATAAATTATTGGTATAATATAGTCTTGAAATCTATAGTATATATGTAAAATCCAAAGTTGGTTAAAGTTAGTACAAATGGTTAAAATCAGCGATCTTTAAACCATAATTCTAGCCAAAATTTTCTTAATTCTGGCTAAATTCATAATGCTGACCTAAATTCAACTAAAATTGAAGTTTTCAGGTTATAGGTAACACTGTATTACCACAATGTAATATCATTTTTAATAATTATAAGCATGTTCATCTAGTTCTTAAGAACATATTTATAAACTTTAAAAAGTAAAAACTTCATTTTATTCAATTCAATCTGGCTGAAGAAGGTTGCCTATTATAAGTCTATTTTAATATAGTGAATTTATAAAATATTAAGAAAACTTTTTTAACCTTTTTTTTTGCATATTTTTTTGAAATATTTCATAAATATCTTTTATTAACGTTATTTAGATATAAAAAATATTTTTACTTATTTATTTTTATTTATTTATAGTATATATGTTTGTGATTTAACAGCTAATACAGCCAACAAAAATTTTTTTATAAATAAATAGTTTTTATTTTATTTTCACGTCAAATAAATTAAAATCTAAAAAAATATTAAATTTTTTTTAATAAATTATAAGTATTAGCATCATTACCATAATACCAAAATTTAGCATTAAAGTTTAATTTAAATAAACAAAAAAATCATTATATCTAACTAGGTTTTCAATTAAAAAACAATTTATAACATCAAGATAGATCTAATGATATTATTTTAATAAATAAAAAAAGATTTATTAGCATACTAATTAAGAAATTTTAACCAAATTCATAAGTAACAAAAAATCTGGCTTAATAATCACCTTTTTAAGCTTAATGAAAGTTGTTTATTTTGCTAAATTATACCTAAGAATAAAATATTTGCTAGTTAAAAAAAGTTTTCATTAGAAGTTTTATAGGAATAAAAAATATATATTTTTTTTATTATAAAAAGTGGTTTTTTGCATTTTACATAAAAACTATCTAATTAACTGCTTTTTTTAACTTAAAAAACTTCTTCCTCTCATAAAATTACATATATTTTTGCTGTTTAAATTGTATTTTATACCTATTTTTAAGTTCAATCAGGAGGAAAACTGTATTTTTAAAGCGAATTTTCTTGTATATGCAAAAGAAAAAAAAATATTACTAAAGTGGAAATGATGATGGAAATCTATAATACATATGACGAACTATCAATTTACTTAATTTGTGTAAGCATTGTATTAGAAATTTCTTTTTTTAGCTATGGGGTAAAATATTTGATGATGGTTATACAAAATTTTTTTAATTAATGATCGTCAACTCATGTGACATTTCTGATGTCTGTTAACTTCACACGTGAGATCTTAAGATTGCAACATAATAATGGTAATATATTAGTTGACAAAATAGATTGTTGTTTAGCAGCAATTCCATGTTTTTCTGACTTTAAAATTTTTTCCAATGGATTGCAATTGATTGCAAAGTTAACTGCTAATAAGTATAGAAGTTTAATAAAAGTCATGATGTTTGTTATTGATAATTTATATGATGGAAATAATGATGTGATAGATAATTTTGTAAATAATGATGATCTTATGAAATTGTACGAATGTTGAAATAAAATGTATATTTTAAGTAGATTTGAAGAATTTAGTAAAAGTAACTTGATAAAATTTAATGTAAGTAAATAAAATTTTAATAAAATTGAAGTGAAAATTAAAGATTAAATTATTATTAAAATTTTAGGATGCAATATTTGGATGAGTACAAAAGTTTGTAAAAGCTTTTAAATTTATTTTACTTTCCAATCTGAAGTTACTTAACTACACTCATAGATGTATCATATTATCGACTCAATATGATCGTATGGTCCAGTAAATGATTATATCACAGAAAGGAAATATACGAAAGTCTTCACAAATATTTTGTGAAAATATCCTATCAGATTAGCAATAAAAAAAATATTGAAACTCAGATTTTACAAACTGTAAGTGTTTGAAAATTATATATATCATTTAAATTTATTACTAAGATAGAATAATTAATTATTAGATAAAACATCAAGCAATATCTACTAAAATCTCTCAACGATTGGCAAATTCAGCAAAAACACTTTACATTTGTAAATTTTCTGCAAAGCACTTGGATTTTCTTTACTGAATGCAGCTGCATTTTTTAATGAAAATAATAATAGTGTAGATAATAAAATGCGTATTGGATTCAGTAAATTTTTGCATTATCTGGATATATATTTAGATTTACTTAACGAGTTCACAATTGTTGAAGAAACCCAAATAAACATGTATGGATCAATCACATTAGAAAATAGTACCATAATGCATGTTACTAGCAATTATCATGATAGAGCATGGTTTAGCAATATAGCTATTTCAATAGATTCTGAAGAATCAAATGATTATATATCAGACAAAGGAATTTATTATAAACAGGTAATTCATTAATTTGTAATAATAATATATTTACAAAAGTAATAAAAATATTTATTATTGTAGGTGTTATTATTAGTAGAAGTACTAACAGACCCTCTGCTAAATTTCACATTAATTCAATAGTACAATTTCAAATTAAAAAGAAATCCATATTTATATGGATGTCCTCACTTAAAATTGGTAGAAATGTATAACTTTGTTGCTATAGAGTCTATACATGGTGTTGTATATATAGTATTCCATTTTGATAAAAAAATAAATATTTTGTAAATAAATATATTTTTTAATAATTTTTTACATAATATGTAATGATCAAATAATAATTAGCAACAATATTGACTTATTATATAATTAATTAATAAATCCTTTATTTTAATAAAAAAATAGAAATCAAATAACTTTACATAGTATTACTAAAAATATAGGTTTACGAAATACTTTAATAATTAATACATTCAGTGAATGTAAAGTTTATAACTAAGTTACTAATTTATTTGATTGTATAAAGGTTTGTTTGCATGAATAAAAAGAATATATAATTCATTCTTGTACATCTTAAGCATTCAAATATGCAAATTGAAAAAAAACGTATCCTTATTTATTTTAAACTAAATGAATAGGATCATCAGTAAGTTTTGAATAGGTGTATAAAGTGTAAACATATGCCATGTGTTGCTCAATACCAAAAAAGTGTTGTGCAATCAACCAATGTGATTAAAAATGCATTGTGCAATACTTTTTTAGATGTATAACAACATACAGTAAAATAACAGCAGTTTAAAAATGTGTATAACAACACTAGGTTAGTTGAAAATGCGTATTATTAGTTGAAAAATGCATATAAAAATATTGAAAAACATGTATAACAATACAAATTTTAGCATATATTAACTACATTTAATAAATAAAAGTATTGTTAATTGATTTTATTATGTTTAAACTATTTTNGTTTATTAAAAATGTANTAAATTACAAATTCTTCCTAGATATACTAACTATGCTATACTAACTAATTATTCAATTCTAATATTCAAACCTAAATCCTACAAAAAAGTAACTAAGTTTTGCAACTAAGTTGCAAAACTTACGTTTCTGATTTTCAAAACCCCAAATTTCAAGGAACAAACTGAATTTACAAAAAAACGAAAAACATTCAGTTAGATCATTTCTAACCAAGAAAAAAAATGAAAAAAATGAAGTTTCATAATTACAAAACTTACATTTCGGTATCCTAAATTCAGAAGCAAACCTACAAAAAAGAAGAAACATTCGGTTAGAATATTTCTATACAAAAAAAAAAATGAAAAACAAAGTTTGTAATAAAATGAATGTTACAAACTTATATTTTCATTTTCATTTTCAGAGCTAAATCTACAAAAGAAAAGAAGAAATATTCAGTTAGAATATTTCTATACAAAGAAAAAAAATGAAAAATGAAGCTTGTAATGAAATGAATGTTACAAAACTTACATTTCAGTTTTCATTTCCAGAGCTGAATCTACAAAAAAGAAGAATGTTCGGTTAGAACATTTCTATACAAAAAAAAAATGAAAAATAAAGCTTGTAATGAAATGAACATTATGAAATTTACATTTTAGTTTCCTAAGTCCAGAAGCAAACTTACAAAAAAAGAAAAACGTTCAGTTAAAATGTTTCTATACAACTATACAAAGAAAAAAAATGAAAAACAAAGCTTATAATGAAATGAACATTACAAAACTTATGTTTTAGTTTTCCAAGCCCAGAACATTTCTATACAAAAAAAAAATGAAAAATGAAGTTTATAACGAAACAAATATTATAAAACTTACGTTTCCATTTTCATTTTCAGACCGAATCTACAAAAAAGAAGAAACGTTCAGTTAGAATGTTTCTTAAAGAAAAGAATAGAAAAAATGAAGTTTTGTAACGAAATAAATGTTATGAAACTTACATTTCCAATCCTGAATTCCCAGAGCTGAATCTACAAAAAAAAGAAATGTTTAGTTAGAATGTTTCTTAAAAAAAAAACCAAAAAAAAATGAAGTTTCATAACAAAATGAACATTACGAAACTTACGTTTCAGTTTTCCAAGTCCAGGAGCAAACCTACAAAAAAAGAAGAAATGTTTAGTTAAAATGTTTTTTAAAGAAAAAACAAAAAAATGAAGTTTCGTTATAAAACTTACATTCTAAAAAGAAAGTTTTGAAGTTACAACTTCAAAACTTATCAGATTTTTAAGCCAAAATCAAAAAAAAGCCTGATCCTACAAAAAAAAATAAAAAAAAAGAAATGTTAGTATCATTTCTACTAATGATTCTTTAAGTAAATACATCAGATGGAAATTTTGTAAAGAAACTTTCATATCTGAAGTGAAATCCAAGTACCTACAAGAAGAAAAAAGAAGAAACATTAAAATGTTTCTATTTAAAAAAACAAAAAAAAAGAATGGTAAGTTTCATTACGAAACTTACCATTTCCTAATTCCAAGTGCTCGAACCGAAGAAGAGTCTACAAGAAAAGAAAAAGAACTATTAGAAAATGTTTCTAAAAAAAGAAAATAATGGCAAGTTTTATAAAGAAACTTATCATTTCTAATTTCATGTACTAATCTGAAAGCAAAGAGAACCTACAAAAGAAAAAGAAAGAAAACATTAAAAATGTTTCTAATAAAAGAAAACCAAAAAAAAATATGGTAAGTTTCTCAAAGAAGCTTGAGAAACTTACTGTTTCTGATTCCAGTATCGAACTGAAAGCATAAAAAACTTACAAGAAAAGAAAGAAAAAATGTTAGAAACATTTCTTTAAAAAAAAATGAAAAAAAATGATAAGTTTCATAAAGAAACTTACCATTTTTCCTTTCCATTTCATACTGAAGAGCTCGTAAAACTTACAAGAAAAAAAGAAACATTAATAAGCATTTCTAAAAAAAACAAAAAAATGGTAAGTTTTGCAAAGAAACTTACCATTTTCTCTTCTCATTTTGGACCGAAGAACTTGAAGAACCTATAAGAAAAAAAAAGAAATGTTAGAAACGTTTCTTTAAAAAAAAATGAAAAAAATGGTAAGTTTTGTAAAGAAACTTGCCATTTCTCAATTTCTAGAACCAAGTTCAAATGGCAATTAAAACTGATTTAAGGTTTTTAAAATTAACTAAAATAAACTAATAAACTGCGGCTGTGGCTTAATTAATAAGTACGGTATGCAGTTATTCTTTTTTAAAATAAACTGCAGCTCGTATCATGTGATACATGTAACATGTGATACAAAAAAATTATATAATGAACTTTTTTTTATTTTTTTTTCAATTCAATTTTTTTTTTAATTAATCTTGCAAAAAACTCCTCTTCTATAGATGGGTAGAGGTCATTAGTACTTACAGGGGAAGAGTCATTGCTGCTTCCTCCACCCATTCATAGTAATAAAAAGAGGACATATCAGTAGTAAGATATTTTAAAAGAAAAAATTTTCTGAAACTAATCGGATTTGGCCCAAATTATTTTCGAATTTGGCCAGAATTATGTTTAATATTGGCCAATATAATAATCTGGATCTGATTTTAAAGATTTTTAATAAAATTTAATAAAATTTTAAGGGAATTTCTAAATATCACCTAGGTATTTGTCACCTAGGTGATCATTTGTGCTACTCATGCTGCTGGTGATGATACTTTTAACATTTTTACGTTTATTTGATCCTTCATTTGCTGACAAAATTTTATGAACTTTTTCTCTGAATTCAGCCATTATTTTGTGATTAATATGGTAAAAAAAAATGTTTTAAATTTGTAGTAAACTAAATATAAAATGTTATGAATATAAGAAATATTTGAATATTTTCCTAATAAAAAAAAATATGAAAAAAGTTTTAATATTTATGTATAAAAATATGCATTAATTTAGTGTGAATTATTATAAATATACATACGTGAATATAAAAAAAAATTATGTATTTATTTATAATCAAAAGTTATTAAAATGTAATTACGTGAATATAAAGAAAAATTATGTTTAAAAAAAGTATTAATCATAATTGAAAGTTATTAATAAATGTAATTACGTGAATATAAAAAAAATTATGGTTAAAAATTACTCTATTTATTATAAACGTATATATGTGAAAATAAAAATATAAATATTCAGAAAAGAAGTCTAAAATTTGCAAAATATTAAATATTAATTATATTATCCAAGTTATTAACCATGTAAAGACTCGAAAAATCATATTAATTCATTATTATGTACATATGTAAATGTTTTGCCATTCTCACAGTTTTTCTCATTTATATTAACTTTCTTCCATTTACTGTTTTTTCTTCTTCCATTACTCCTTCTTCCACTCCTTTCACATCACTTTAAAATTCCTTTCTACTTCCTGTTTATAATGGTTATCAACATGCAATTGTGTATTATTTCATTTATATATATTTGGTTAAAATCATCTAGATATAATTATAATTATATCACTGTCTCAAGTATTTTGACCATAATATCGTGTAAATCTTACGGACTATAAATATACGAAGTATTTCAACTGTAATATTATGTAAATTTTATGAACTGTAAATATATAAAATATTTTGACCCGTAATATCATATAAATCTTATAAACTGTGATGCGTTGCAATTTTCCTTTATGGAGGTTGGATATCTGAGCTAATAATTTTATTTTTATTGTATTTTACCTATGTACACTAATTTACACGTAATAAAATTCATGATTCAGCACGTCTTCAAAAAAAAAATCTTACAAATTGTAAATATATAAAATATTTTGACCATAATATCATGTAAATCTTATAGACTATAAACTTACGAAGTATTTCAACCATAATATTATATAAATCTTACAGACCGTAAACTTATGAAGTATTTTAACTGTAATATCATATAAATCTTACAGATCGTAAACCTATGAAGTATTTTGACTATAATATCATGTAAATCTTACAGACTGTAAATCTACGAAGTATTTTGACTGTAATATCATATAAATCTTATAGACCGTAAACTTACAAAGTATTTTGACTGTAATATCATNTAAACTTACAAAGTATTTTGACTGTAATATCATATAAATCTTACAAACTGTAAACCTATGAAGTATTTTGATCATAATATTATGTAAATCTTACAGACCGTAAAACTATGAAATATTTTGACTGTAATATCATGTAAATCTTACAGACCGTAAACCTATAAAGTATTTCAACCATAATATCATGTAAATCTTATAGACTGTAAACCTATGAAATATTTTGATCGTAAGATCGTGTAAATCTTACAGAATTATAAACCTACAAAATATTTTAATCGTAAGATCATGTAAATCTTATAAACCGTAAACCTACGAAGTATTTTAACCGTAATATCGCATAAATCTTACAGAATCGTAAACTTACGAAGATTTTTAAAAGTTTTCAGAATATTATGACATTAACTTTTGTAAACATAAATTTTTGCAATTTTTCGCATTAAAAAATTTCCTGATGATTATTAACAAGTAAAAGAATATTTTGATTTTACCTTCTCATTTGGATGTTAAGCTTTTTAAGATATTAATTCTAAATAGACACTTGCATCCAATTTTTGGAATTCCAGTAATAATCAACTGGAAGGGTTTTTTTATCAATATTTTTAAGAATCTGAGGATTTTTATATTTGTGAATAAATAATGGGCACATTTTTTCACTTCCGGTTGCATTGCAGGTTAACAAGCAAAATAATTACATGATCTTTTAACTGTTTGTTCCAGCAACTGGACTATTAGATATTATGTGACTTGATCGCATTTTTCAAAAAAAAAAGCTCATTTTATCACAATTAAAAACATCTTTAGGGTCATAATTTTTCAACACTTGATAGATTTTTTTATGTATTGTTTTAAGATCTTAAAGTAAAGCACTTGCACCTTCTTTATGTATGTTATATTGTTTAAGATTGTAGCATTTTTTAAAATTATCAATCCATCTATGTAACCCCTTAAACTTATTTTCTTTATACAAAAAAGCAAATTCTAAAGTCTTATTTGAAAGAATATCATCACTGATAATAATACCAGCTTGAAGCGCATTTTCTATCTAAAGAATCAAAGTTTCTTTAATAATAGAAAAAGGTATTTTTTTTCATGCCACAAACCAGCTTGATATGAATCAAGATTCATAGCAAGCTAATGATCTTTTGCCTTTAAAATATCACTGATTATTCCTTCATTCATATCATATTCATTAGCTAAGTTTTTTTACTTTAAAGAAAGTGTTGATATTTTTTTTTAAACAAACTTCTTTCTTTTGCATAGTAGTAAGAGACTTTCATTTTTTTTAAGAGTTTCATCTTGATTTTTAGGGACTTTTTTAACTTGTTTTTTAGGGTTTACTTTTGGCATTTTATATAAGAAAATATAAAAAAACAAAGAATTTCATGAAGTATAAAAGCAAGCATTTATTCATTATTAATTTTATTATAAACTCTATAATATCTACATTGCCATATTTGTAGAAAAATTTTATGTAAAATTGATGTTGGTTTATCTTTTATAGTAAAAGGTTATATTGAATAATCTTCGTTGTATTCAAAAAAAATTCATTATAAAAAAATCTGTTATAAAAAGGAGCATTTAAATATAAGAGTTTATAAATTATTTTTCGTTAAACATTATACCGCATTTAGTTAATAAATTCAGTATAACAAGTTTTATTTTATATATAAAAATCTATATTACACTAAAGATTTATTGTATTATAAAATCTGTTATATCAAAATTCACTCTATTGAGAACTAACTATATATATACATCCTCTATAACTAGAAAAATGTAACTTGTCATGTGAGAACTTTGGTTTATAAAGGTGAGAATTAAAACAAATTCTCCTTGATACATATTAACCCTTATACTTCACCTTAAATCTTCTGATTTAGTATTATATGATTATTTAGATTAATGCTTGAAACCTGATTATTAAACCTATCATAACATTTCAAAACTATTCTATGAAGATTACCATTAACTAAATCTAAACTAAAATTATCTATATTATTATCTAATCTATTATTACTAATATTACAAATGTCTAAATCATCTTCCAAGTTCTTCCAAAATCCAACGTATTGAAGAACTTTCCTGCTGTAGAAACTTTGGATTTTATCTGACAGATTGTGAACCTTTTTGAAAAAATGTTTATCTTTGGCAATTTCAGATGACATGAAATTCTAAACTGCATTGTAACCAATTTTGGCAGCTTGGGTAATTTTTAATGATTTATCAAGAACAGAATAATTAAACTCATCAAATGTTAATAGTTAAATATTAGTTAATCTCTTTTTAATAATTTTTTAGGTAACTTACATTTTTAATAAGTAGTATGTAATATGTTATTAGTATAATTCTACAAACTCATTTGTCATATTATAAAGAATATATTTAAAAATTTTTATATACTAGTTGGTTTGACAGAACAGAGAATTAATATGTGAAACAAAAGCCATCAGTGGTAGAACATTACTTGATAGTGTGTGATTATATTGGAAGTTATAATATTTTTTCTTCTGTAGGTTTCAGAAATGTAGTTTTTTTGATTTTTTCATTATGTTATGCGTGATTTTCCATTTATGATGAATATCACAGTAAGTTTTTCAGGTAAGGTTTTTAATATCTGTGAATAAGGAAAAGAAAAAATAAAGAAAATAAAAAACTGCTATAGTTTTTAATTTAAACCAATTTTTAAAAAAAAAATGAAATTGATAAAGGAATTATTTGGTGACAGATTAGAATATATTCTTTAATATCTGGGAGCTTAAAGTCAAAGGGTTTTAAGAAAAATTCAATAGAGTCTATTAAAGTAGTGATATCCTTTGTTTGTAAGTCTTTGTCATTCATTAATGATAAATGTATTATAAATTTATTTTTGGTTGTAAAAATGTGAAGAATTGATTTTGTCCTTTAAAATGGGACACAAGAAAAAATGATCATTTGTAATAGTATATGGATTGTAAAAGTGGCAGGTTATTACCGATGAAGGGTATAAACTTGGATAATTTCATAACAGTATATCCCCTGTAAGTAAGTTATATTAAAAGATTTGATTTTGTAGGATAAATAATAGAATAATTCTTGTGAGGTAACTTCTGAAACAAAATTGAATTTTATCCAGTGTTCAGTATAGTTCCAATCAATTGGATGTTAATATGAGATATTTAATATATTAAACATTCATTTGTTATTTAACATGTCATTAAAAGTTTTTCTATTGAAAAGTTTTTACTTTATTTACAAATGTCTTGATCGTGCAGCTCAATGTAATTAAGAATTTTGACATCACATGATACATTACTATACTTCATTGGAGATTCTTAACCTATACTCTGAATACAAATTTTTTTCTGTACTCCCCCTTTCCCTTAAATATGATTGGTTTAAAATCAAAATTACTAGTCACAAAATTTATTGGATGTTTTTATTTTTGTGTAATATTTGTCTTAGAAAATATTTTTTGTTTATGGCTTCACATAAAAAAAAAAATAATGCAAAATTTCAAAAAAAAAAATATTTTGATTTCATATTTAACAAAAAAAAAAAAAATTTTATTATCTTTAATATTTTTAATATTACTTTACATTTCAAATTATCACCATTTTCAAATTAGTGTGATTAACACTAAATTTGCAATATAATTCTAAGCCACTGTTATATCACCTTCTTCATAATTTTATTATTTCTGTCCCGTCTTTTTATTAGTAGCATATAAACTGGTAGGTACTAATTCCTAACTAATTCCAAAAGATTTCATAAATTCTAAAACAATTACAAATGTAGTTTATAATAAATAGATATTTATTTTCATAAGGTAACCTCAAATATGCCTAAAGAATTCAGTGAAGACTTATATTGGCATATTATTTATCTCTATACTGATGGTTTATTAACTGTAGATATTGCTAGTACATTACATATAAGTAAAGGTGTTGTAAATAAGATAAAAAGAGATATAACTATTGGGTTTGTGTTATAAATCCTTTTAAAGGTATTCCTAGTTGAAGAAAACTTTTTAACAGAAGAGATATGACTATACTTAAAAATCTTGTTAGAAAAAAGGTGGACTGGTGTTTAGATGAGTTAGTATATGAAATGGAATGTTTAACAGGGAAAAGAGCATCTATTGCAGCACTTTGGCAGTTACTTCAATATTTAAAAATTACTAAAAAAAAGGTAAACATTTTATTTGGTATTTATTATAAATAATTGATGTAAAATTATCACAAAATTTTTTTTTTTGATATAAGTTACAAAAAAATTGTATATGCATATTATTTAGCTACAATTGGTGAGCATTATATGTGAAATTAACTCATTTTTATTGATGAACGTGCTAAAGATGAAAGAAGTCTTTTCCGATTATATGGATATTCACTTAAAAATACACCTGCTCAAAAAAAATTAGTTTTTATGTGAGGAAAATCATATACCATTCTGTCTGCACTTATACTAGATGGATTTGTAGCTATTGATATATTTGAAGAATCATGTAATAAAAAGAAATTTGTTGATTTTGTTTTTAATTAAGTGGTAAGCAATAACCCTAATTTTTATTTATTTTGTATTATAATTGATGCATTTTTTATTTTTTTTAGATGCCAATAATGAATCCTTATCCAGAAGACAATAGTGTTATTATAATGGATAATACTAGAATCCATCATAATAATGAATTAGTATCTTTATTAGAGGGATTAGGATGTCATGTTGTCTTTCTTCCACCTTATTCTCCTGATTTTAATCCAATTGAAACTGCATTTTTAACCATCAAATCATGAATTAGACATAATCATGATTTTATAAAAGTTTGTAATGATCCTATATATGCATTATTAGTTGCATATAGTCAGATTATACCCCAAATGGCACAAACATTTTTTGAAGCATCAATTTACAGTATGTTTAGAATAATTAGTGATTATTGAGTCCAGAGTAAGAGAGTTTTGATTATTGAACACATAATGAATGGGTGCTTACTTTATTAAGATCATTGCATAATAGGAACCAATAATCTATCGACTCAAAAATTGAGCGGGCAGAAAAACATACACTGGGCCTAGAAATATATAATCCTACGCTAACGCTCCGGACTAATAAATAAGGGCTGATGTGGCTCAGTGGCTGATGCAGGGGGGAACAGCCGAACAGGATAAAATGTAAACCCCACAAATTCCCGTGACTTGTGTCGTAACTCAGCCACACATCGGCCTGGCCAAAATTAAAAAATAATCATTTAAAATAACGCGAAATTTATGCCAAAATCAAAGATTTTTTTAATTAAAATTTATATTTTATCTTTACAATTTTAATTTTAAAATTTTCTCATTTTTTATTAACTGTAAATATAACTATATAAAACATGTAAGAATTCACACTTTTTTTAATAAATTTATCTGATAAAAATTAGAAGCATATAGTAAAAGTCTCAATATCAAAGGGAAAACAAAGAAAAATTATATAATGAAAACATAACACAAAATCAAGACGCGAAATTATACAATGATTATAGTAAAAGAAGCTCCAAAATCAAGAACAATAGGCGCGAAAATATATTAAAAAATTATAATGAAAGTAGCCCAAGATCAAGAGGGATATTATACAATGAAATTGTAATGAAAGAAGTCCCAAAACCAAGAACAATGGACGCGGAATTATACAATAAAATTGTAGTGAAATAAGTCCAAAATCAAGGACAATAAACGTGAAATTATATTAAAAAATTATAGTGAAAAGAAGCCCAAAATCAAGAACAATAGGCGCGAAAATATATTAAAAAATTATAGTGAAAGTAGCCCAAGATCAAGAAGGAAATTATACAATGAAATTGTAGTGAAAGAAGTCCCAAAACCAAGAACAATGGACGCGGAATTATACAATAAGATTGTAGTAAAATAAGCCCAAAATCAAGGACAATAAACGCGAAATTATAGTAAAAAATTATAGTGAAAAGAAGCCCCAAGATTAAGAACAATAGGAGCGAAGTTATGTAGTGAAAGAAGTCCCAAAACCAATAACAATCGACACGAAATTATACAATGAAATTAAAGCCCCAAGGTTTAAAGAATAAAGAGGCGACAATATAAATAGGCAAAAAGAAAAAAAAATAGTGAAATTGTAAAACAAAATCACAAACAAAAAACCAAAGAAAAAAATATTCATAATATACCACTTAATAAGGCGCCAAAATAAGACTTCAAAAATCTACAAAAAAAGGGAAAGAAAAGGAAAAGTAAATGGTTAATGAAATTAATAAATGAAATTAATAAAAGAAATAAGCGAAAAAACTTACCGGCCTTACCGTGAACGTGCTACAAATGTAAACAAATAATAATCGTATGTATACGCCACAAGTCACGTGGGGTAGAAAATTTGTTGGTGTTACTATATTTGATATCACCATTAAAGGATATCGTACAGATCCAACACAAATCCGGGAAGAACTTGCGAAGCAATCCGGGTAGCTCGGGTGCAATTATGATGTTCATGACGAGTGATTGTATTTGTTGTTAGATCTCTGGTGTAGACTTTTACTATATTCGTGAAAGGATCAATTGATATTCCTTCCTAGATAAATGTTGATAATATTTAATTAGCAGATTAGCAAAATAGCCACCAGAAATTAGCCTACTTACATCAACTCCTCCAATCATCCAATCCAGCATTCTCTCATGCACGCCTAAAGCTGAGTTACTATCAGATCGTATTTCTATCACAAAGTTTGGAGCGACCCGTGGGAAATCGAATTCTCCAGGTTGTAAGGGTGGCATATTGGGTATGTTGGCTATGTAATTATTCCACCTACAATAATAAATTTAAGGAATAAATAGAAATCGAATAGATGGTGCAAATACATGTATATTTGATCATATTAAACCTTTGGGTGAGGACAATAGACGCATCAGGACCCAAAATGTTAGTTCCACCGGCACCATCAGGCACTTTATAGGCTCCCTATAATCAACAAAAAATAATTTAAAAAAATAATACTATTAAACATAAAAAGGAGTCAGCATAATGCTTGTGTGATATACCGATGATCCACCATAATGTCCAACAAGGTGTCTATTAACAACACGCCAATTGCGAATTTGCCCAACAATTTCTGCTTCCCTTTCATCTAAATAATAATTTTTTAGTTGCTTTAGCATGACACTTCAATTGCAAACAGTGGTTTAGAAAGTTACATACCGGTATGTGCCAGTACTGGCATTATCTCCAATTTACCCCGAATAAGATTTAATTTAATGTGCGGATTTGAGTTCGCAATTTTGTTATACAGTTCTTCGCTACAGTTGGAAACAATAAACTTTGTGGCGTTTTTTTTCAAGAACTCTTGCCTAAAGTCAATTATCTTTGCGGCCTCAGCTTTTTCAAGAATAATCTCTTTGTAGGAAGCCATGTTTGATAAATGAAATAAAATGTTTAGAGGATTTAGTAAATTTAGTCATGATTTAAATTGATCATTTCAGATTGATTGATAGATAAAGCCGATCAAATTGTTCTCCATACACGGAAATAGAAATAGTCAAATAGATCAAAATTGATGAACTTACTTTCTGGAGATTCTGTCATTTCTTAAGCAACAGAAATTGAAATCCGTTGAGAGAAAGGGAGAGGAAGAAATAGAGAGAGGAGCAATAGAGAGAGGAGAAGGAAAGGGGAAAGATTTTTTTTTTTCCGTCGCCGCACTCAAACGACTAGGTCATATTAATAGAATTTCACTTGACTTCTACAATATAATATCTTCGATTTCACGTTCACGTGATCATAGTAATTATTTAATTCGATATCAATTTGATGATTTTAATGATTTCTTAATTTATTTAATTCGATATCAATTTGATGATTTTAATGATTTCTTAATTTATTTAATTTGATATCAATTCGATAATTTTAATAATCTTAGTTTTTTCGGTTAATTATATCTGTGTCACACCGTTCGCGTTTAAGTATTCCAGGGACGAATTTTTTCGGCGTATGAAATCATATTTGTCACGCTATTATTTGTCAGATAAAATTGGTTGCACAAGCAAAGGTCCCTTATTAAATAGCGCGAAAATTTTAATTTTCTCGTCGCGTATTCACAGGAAAGCAGCCGATCTCAAAGGTTAAGACCAGTTATGTTAGCTCTATATAATCGAAGTGGTTTTATTCAAATTAGACCACTGGTTACTTTCTTGTTAGGTTTATATACGTTTTATTATCTTAGCAATAAAATACTTTTATTTTGAAGATTTTAATAAAAAAGTTATAAATATTTTTATTTAAACTATTTAAAAATAGTATTTTCTTTTATTTTTGTGTATTTTTTTCAAGTGTATAATAAAATTTTATATTGATTTAAGGTGTTTCAAACCCATCGTGACTAATTAGACTATTGATAGACTTTTGGTGGCTTGTTATGACGAAATTCAAAAAAATTAATAAGCATAGTAAAAAAAATAATTTATCAGTAAAAATTCATGCGAAAAAAAATAATTTCTTTTATGAATCATTAGATTGGAGAAAGATCGGAGTATTTATGAATTATTATTACGCAATTTTTCAGAGACCTAAATCAAATTTATGTGTATCGTATGAAAATATTTTTCTGATATTTCCTAATACTATTTATTATTTCTAAGAAGGGAATTGCATTGCATTAATAAATTAAATTCTTGGAAAGTTTAGACTTTTGATTTGATGTTGGACTTTTTTTTCATTAACAAGCAAATTTTCTTTATTTTTTTTATATATTACTATTTTTTTTTTTTTTTGATGGATCCTATGATCAGATCTATCTGGTCTACATATCATTTTAAGTATTTCTGATCGGATTAGTAAGTAGTAACGTGTGTTTTGATCCAATCACAATAAAAAAATACAATAGTAACTAATATGAGTATTCATTTAATTATTATTATTTTAATAAAAAATCATTATTTAATTTTTTTATTACCCATTTTTTTTTCTGAGAAATTACGTTAATAATTACAATTTTTTTTCCCCGCAATTTATCACTTGACCGGGGAAAATCCATAATTATTCTTACAATTTTTCACTAAATTAACTAGAAATTATGTTGAAATCACAAATTATTATTGGATCAGAGAATCTTTTTTCCGATAAAGCCTTATCTGCAGATCGCTTAATTGTGTACTAAAAAGGAAATTCAAATTTTTTTTTGGATAAAAAGTACTATTAAAAGTTGTATCATTTTATTATTTTAAAAATCATATACTCCATTAGAGACGAAAATTAAATACATAAAATTTATTTAANAAAAAAAAAACCTATAAAAAAGAACGAATTATCTATGGAAATTAATTTTTGTACATGTAAACTTGAAAATCGTAGATCCAAAGGTGGTGCCAATCGATGGGAACATGGTGATTATGTAAACAACTTGACATCTACTATTGTTATATTTTTCTCTTCTAAGAACATTTTATTTTATAGGTATGAAATTTTTTGTTTTAAATTATTTAATATCTAATTTTTTTTTCTAAAAAAAAAAAATCTTTCAAGAGGTATACTACATCACGTGATTGATATCACGTGAAATTTACCAAATTACCATTCATAAGAACTTGAACTTCATAATTCTCTATTTTTTTCCCTTTTCATTTAGAGACGTTTCTTTTTTTTTTGTAATATAAGCAGAGGACCTACAAGATGTCCGCGCAAGAACTCCTGATCAACGAACTGCAAAAAAATTAGTTGATAGGATGTGAGTTGGCGTAGAAGTTCTTATTGGTCTAATTATTTTGTCATTATTTTTTCTTAGCAATGATTCGATAAATTGCTCAAACAAAGACGATATCCCAGAATATGAACACACCATGCGCAATGTGATTCCATTCATTGACGCATCAATCAGAGATGTCTCAGACTACGTTATACGCTAGTAAGTTGTCTCTTGACAATCAAAGTAGCTATTTCTTTACATATACTGTATATCAAAAAATGCATTAGTTTTGAAAGTACGCTTCATGCCACAGCAATACGTTGTAACTTGGGTGGAGATAATTAAGGATAATTTTAATAAGTTATGCTACTAAACCAACTTAAGTAAACTTGTGTGGCAGGTTATGAAAGTCATATATATGCTTCTATGCCACCTGCTTACTATGTAACTGATAAACTGATAAAAATGTAATTCTCATTACTTTTTTTGAGAACTGTACTTAACAATGTTTGATTTATATAGTTGATCAACAATGGCAACTATAACAGTATCCCCCTCTTTTATGTGAAACAAAGTTAGTTGTTTTAATAATTTTGATTTACTTTATAATTTATATTTTATATTTCCTTTTTTGATTTCATGATTAAAAGCCAAAATCTTTTTCAGATTTAGGAATAATGTAATTAAAAAGGATTAGGTAATTTATAATAAATTCAGTTACTTTATATTAAAAAAAAAATTAATTGGATGAATTTTAGAAATACAGTATAATAATAATATAATCCTTAAATCATATCAGTAATTGTTTTATTTGAAATACTTTTTAAATTAAATTCATATTAAATATCAATTTATTAAATCAAATTAAGCACAATTATGCTTATTATAAAGTTAAAAACATAAGTTAACTTTGGAGAAACGTGGAATTTTCTTCATACTATTTATTAATAAATTAGTAATTATAAAAATTTATAATAAATTTTAAGACTAAAAACAGAACCTATATCTATATTATATCTGAAATTTTGTTTAAAATTTTACAAAAATTAAATGAGGGAAACTTTAGTTCTAACTAAACCACCGCGGAAATTTTTGACTGGTTGAGGAAGCATCTGCAATCTCCTAAAAGCTTCATGAATGTGTGAAGGTTTTAAAGCTGTTTGTTCTGAAGGAGGTGAAGAAAACAAATACACATCCCTATTTTCCAATTCATCATCAAACATCCCTTTAGGACGATTGAGGCTCTTGTTGTGAATCATTTGATCCTTGTCCAGATCTCTTTTGACTCTTAAAGCAGTCTCTGTCAAAGTACTCACCATCTCAAATGTAAGAAATCCGAGAATATCTATAATATCATCATTAGGTTTCATATCTATATATGCAGACATATTAGCCCATTCACGAAATCTTTTTGCTTTTCTATATGTGAAGGATGCTTGTCGACATTCTGAATAATGTACATACTCCTCTCGAGTCATAGCTCGAGTAATTTCATCAGCATCCTAAATGCAAAAATATTAAAACGTCACAAATGTAAAAATGAATTCAAACAAAAAAACATATACCTCTTACACAGAATTGTCGATCTTGATAGATCAGAGGTATAGTTTTTGATTATTAAAAATATTATATAATCGAGAAGCACCTCTTACCTTTAATCTTTGTATTGAATCATTATAAGCTTCCAACTCTTCCTCATCTTCGTCATCAGAATCAGCATTCAAAAACTCAGAAAATGAATTTACAAGTTCCCAAGACAATTTAACTTTCATTTTCCGTGCCTTGGCTATTTATCTTAAGAAAAAAAAAATCTATTTAATAAGATATGCCTGACTATTAACAAATGACATAAGAAACTCACCAATTTAGTTATTAGTTGAAAAAGTAAATTAATATGGTTATCATTAAAATAAAAGATATCACTTCCTAATTTAATAATCAATCAAACCTGCATTCGGTTCTTCCATGATCTCTTCGGCTGCATCATTTCCACCTGTGTCTTTTGCATTCTTTCGTACGTCTTTCCAACTTAAATATGTTCTTAATCTATTTACTTTAGCACGATCATGACGAATCAAAAAAATTAAATCCTCAGCACTCATGTACCTAGAACCACGTTTTGAAGCTTGAGCTGCTGCTTGTATAATCTAATTAACCAAAAAATATTAATTTAATAAAGTTGTGAAAGTTTATAAGTAATAATTTGAAGAATTCTTACGATTTCAATCACTTGAGAACGAACAATATCTTCTACGAGATTTATTGTTTCAAGTAAAGGTTCTTGAACCTCACCAAAAACAAACATCATTTGTTGGATTTCAGAAGAATAACGATATTTTGACTTTTCTTTCTCCTACATATTAGTTAACACAAAACATTAATACGAAGCTCGGTTTCTATAATTAGAGTTATATATAATTAAATTATTAATACCATGATAGAACTTTAAATGAATCCATGGAGACGGGAAATCATATTTAATGTGATTATGTAATAATAAAATGAATTTCCGGCCAATCATAAATCAACATTTTCCCTAAAAAACTCAAATTTGTGTTCCAACTATACAATTTAAATTGCTTGCTTGAACTTTCTAAAATTTAAAAATGTCGTCTAGTAGTCGTCAAGGTAAAAAGCATATTGTCTTTTAAGTATTTAATAAACTTGGACCTTTTTTTAATAAAAAAGCCTTTCTTTTTTTTTTACATGAAGGCGGTAAACTAAAGCCACTTAAACAAGGCAAAAAGAAAGCAGTTGAATTGGATGATGTAAAACCTAATTTTCTTAAACAATATTCTTTTGAAAATTTAATGATTCATTTAATTAAGTTTATTTTTTTAAATTTAGGCTGATCTTGAGTTCAAGAAAAAACAGCAGGAAGAAGCCAAAAAATTAAAAGAATTAAAAGAAAAAGCCAAACAAAGCGGACCTCTTGGTATGTCTCTGATTTAATAATTTTAAAAGTTTAGTAATATTTTAGTTCTAATTACAAACCCATTATTTGTTATATTTGTCATATATAGTTGGCGGTGGTATTAAGAAATCCGGCAAGAAATGATTTATACTTTGCCGACATTCATTTATTTTTTTATTTGAAATGTCGAAGATAGTTAGTTTATTGCAAAAGATATTATTATAAAATATTTTAAATAATATAGAGAAGTTTGTAACATGTTATAAATATACTATTTTATTCTTTAATAACTTCTTTTTTTATAAAGTCTTCAATAGTATCATAATAACCATGTTGAAATACAGTATCATTATGAGTTCCATTTCTAAAATCTTTCCATTGTTTCGTTGCTCTTGTTTGAGATAATTCATATAATTGACGCATATGCGGAGGTGGAACTAATTCATCACTCAGCCCAGATAAAAATAATATTGGAACATTAACAATTTGTCGTATAGCATTTTCAGATGGCCAAATTTGATGACAAAGAAAGGTTAAATATTTTATTTGTGGAAATAGATGTGGTATCAATTTGGGCTAAATATTAATAAAATAAAATCAATCATATGCTTATTAATTGTACTTTTCTCAAGAAAAAATTACTTACGATACTAAGAAACGTATTTTCCAATATTATTCCACTAAACTTATCTTCGTTTCTGGATACCAGATCAACAGATACAGCTCCTCCGAGGGATTGTCCATATGCAATTAATTTTGTATTTTTTATATCCTCATCTTTTAATACAAATTCTAATAATGTCTAATAAATAATAAATATATAAATATTATGGAAGAATTAGGTCAATCATATATATAAACAAACCTGAGAATCAATCCTTAAACCTTTTTCTGTTGGAGTTCCTTCACTCAAGCCATATCTAATAAAAATAGATGTTAGTAAATGTGACATTATAGGTATGAGAAGAAAAGAACCCCCCAATATTTACCCTCTGTATGAAAGCAATACGACATTGCATTTAAATCTTTCGTAAAATGTTTTTGCAATGGGTAATCTGTGTCCCTAAAAAACGTGTTTAAATTCAAATTATTTATATAAAATATACAATCCATTAGACTAGATCAAGCAATATATACCATATTTCCAGCATTGGCCTTTTTATAAAAAAAAAAAAAAAAATTAGAATTTAATAAAGAAATTTTTTCCAGATTCATAAAACTTACATGAAAGAATAAAATAGTAGGTCTAAATCTCGCAATTTTAGGTAATTTACATATATAAGCTCTTATACGAATTCCATCTTTTGTCGTTAAAATCTCTTCGGTGTATTCCATTCCAAAATCGGAGGGTTTCTGTACCTAAAGACGCATATTATGCAAATATCATTGTTAACCCTTCCACAATATGAATAAACATACAAAGCCTTGCGTGAAATAATACTTACAAATTGTCGAGATCCCTCAGGGAACCTAGCAGGATATATCAATTCACACTGAAACGAGTATAATAAACTTGTAGCCGTTAAAGTTAATACAGAGGTTACTGCTATAAAGTACTTTATGTAATCCGGCATGTAATCTGGTAAAAATAACATTTTTGGTTCAAAAGTTTCGTAGGAAGTCAAAGGTGGCTTAAGTATTTAGTTTATCATTTTTTCAGGCATACATTAAATTAATGCCAATCAGCCATAAATACAGATTAAATGATTGATTATCATTTATTTTAAGTATCACGTTATTTACAATCAAAAATAGTTTTAAATAAAAGAAATATCAAGAATTGTCTCTTAATTATACTAATTACTATAAATCATTTAATTTTTTTTGTACTCTTTGCGTTCCTCGTAATAAATTTAAACTTTCAGCTCTCATTTCACGTATTGGTCGTCGAGAATTATTCTTATTTTGAGTTGTTGATCTCAATTCATGTCGTGACTTTGATGATAATGAAGGTTTAACGGTTTTTTGCTGAATATCATAAAGTGTAGCAATTTGATCTCCCTTTTTAAAAGAAAAAAATTTTAACGTATCTAATATGCATAAACAAACACATAAAGATCACAAATACCTTCATTTCCATTTGGTCCATTACTTCTTTCAATTCTTCCGTTAATGCAGATCTCTTACTTTTACTATCTAGCGGATCAAACTTCTGATATTCTTCAACTAAATTACTATAATGCCTATTATAATTTTTATAATTACATTAATTTTAGATCAAAGTTTTTAAAATGATTTTTTTAAAGCTGAAAATAGCGTTACATTTTCAAATGCTTCAATTCATCCATTAGATTACCAATAACTCTCCCTAATGCTATATCTGGGGATTCTTCTTTTTCAGAACTCGCTTCTTATATTACGGCGATAAAAACAAAAGACCATCAGTCAAAAGATTAAACGATTATAATACTAATAAAAATATGAATATAAATACATTACGTTTTTTAAATTTATTTTTATCACTCGCATTGATATTTTTCGTATTATGATTATTACACACTGAACACGAATTTGGATTATGATTCTTTAACAATGCAAAAGCTTTTTGTAGGTTTACTGTTACAGAGTGTGATTTTCCTGTACCCTGCGTAAATTTAAAAAAAAATTACCACATTATTACATTAAAATATATAAAGTATACTTTTCGAAATTACATATTTAATAAATATACGCACAGTTCCAAGAATAAAAGGAATTTCTCGTCCAATATTGCCAGATCTTATAGGTTTTGGTTTCGGAAGGACAGGTTCTTGTACATTATAATTACGTTTCCGCAAATACGATTTTCTGACTTTAATATCTTTCCATATAGGATAGTCCTAAAATGTATAAAATGTATGAATTAGCATACACATATATAATTTAATAAAAAAGGAAAAAGAAAAAACTAACCTGTCGTGAATTAATAGATTGGTTACTACTATTTAGTTCTTCCCGGTAATCGCGATCCTCAATATGATCACTCTCTTCAAAATTATCGTACGTATAATCGTAAACATATTGTTTTCGATCTTTTATATGTGTATAAACATTATCTCGACTTTCATTAGAATATTGTGAATATATCCTAGTTGGAAATTGTCTCAAGTCACTCTCTGAATCTTCCTCCTTATTATCATAAATTTTTCTTTGTTTTCTAAAAAGATGAGGAAATGGTCCACCATCTTCTTGCTCGGAAGAATTTCTAGTATCAGAAAAACAACTATTTCGTCTTTGATCCTCCCACCTCTCATTATAACGTTGTTGTTGTTCTCGAGGATCTATGTATTGATTTTGTCCTCTGAAAGTAGAAGAGCCTACTTGTCCTCTATTAATCACAAACTGCAGATTGTTGCGTGGCTTATCTTCATAATTTTCATATTGTTGTTCTTGGTAACCACAATATTGATTATCTTCATTATAGTTAGTGAACTGCATTTTATTAACAGTCCGTTTATTAAGTGCTTTTGAATTATCGCAAGTTTCTTCATTATATTGCTGTTCACGAGAATCAATATGACGATTTTCTTCATTATTATTCGCAGATTGCTTATGCAAGTTTTCATAACTTCCTTCAAATTTGTTTAGATCTTCCCTATGATTGACAACGAATTGCTGAAATCCTCCAAGCTTATTAGTTGGCTGTCCATCTTCACTTCCTTCAATATGTTCAATGTCCTCTCTTGAAGCCTTTTCAATTTCGAGATCTGCTTTCTTCCTATGCGTATTTTCCATCTGGATATCAAATTTATATACAATTAATAATTGATATGACAACTTTGTTATATAAACTATAAAATTCTAACCGATTGTCGTTGTTTTCTCAAATTTTCTCTAATCCTACGGCGGCTATCAATTTCCTTCTGAAGTTTCCTAATTTGTTCTGGCTAAGCATCAGAATAATAAATATTTATATAAACATATAGATATATAAAACATGATTTGAATATTATAGTACTTACATCAACTTTTTCGTGAGATTTACTTTTTTCCGACCCTGAATCACGTATAATTTCTTTTGGCTCAATTATTTGTCTATTTTCATGAACGTTAATTTTGTCTTTTGATCTGTTTATATTTGAGAGTTGTTGAATAGGAACTGCGATATTAGATATTTGAGTTCTGTTATTTGGTATTTGAACAGATGCCCTTAAACTTTCAATTCGATCATTCATTTGTGCAATGTCTTGTTGAGTTTTAACTAAAGCTTTCTTAGCTTCATCACGTTCATCTTCTGCTTTACGTGCGTAAGTCTTCATATATTCTAATTGTCTTTTCATGGCTTTGTACTTTTTCTGTACCACGGGAGAATCAGTTTCTATAAATACGACAACAAAAAAAGTCTTTTTGATTTTTTGTAATCGATCAATTACTGTTACATATCAAATAAAAATTAGTTAAAACTTACTTTCTTTTTCGCTCAATATAAACTTTCTCTGCGAACTGCTTTTAGTGTCACTTTCATAAGTAATCGTTTCTATATAATTAACATTACTTTTAGATTGCTCCTTCTGTAATAACTGACGGTATTGCTCTAATTGTTTTTCTAACTGATCAACCTTTATATCTGCATTTCGTTTGTCTAGTTCAAGCTGTCTATAATTATCTGTAAGAGTACGTAAAGCTGCAGCTGGACCTTTATCGCTATTTCCAAAAATATTGCTCATCCTCTTGAATTCTCGAACATCACTTTGCTGTGATAATGAAATATCTGGTAAATGAAACGATTTCGCAGATAACGAAGGTGTAGTAGGTGTGATGTGTTCATTTTGTGACTCAATTCCAGGTTTAAATATTTCCCCATAAATTGATCTTTGTCTTTGTGGGGAAGAAAATTTTTTTGATTGAGAGTGTAAAGACGGAAATGGGCGTTGTTGTAAAAAATTTGGTTCATTAATCTGTAATTGATGTTTTTTTCTGATATGTAATTGTTCTTCACGTTGTAATTGTTCTTCTCGCGATAACCTTCGAGACTCTAGTTTCTGCTCAAGTCTTAATTGTTCTTCTTTTAATTTCTTCTCTCTTTCCAATTGTAATTGACGCTCGTTCTCATGTCTCAAACATTCTTCATTTTCCTCTGACTTTTTTTCTTTTGAATTTCCTTCTCGCATTCGTTGCTCTTTCAATGATTGTTTTTGTTGACGCTCTTTTTTCTGGCTAATTTGTTCTTGATAAAATTCTCCCTGAGTTTGCTCTTCCTGCTCAATTAATCGTTTATTATCCAAATATTTGTCCTTTTGCTGTTCTTGTGAGTTTGATATGTATATTTTTCGATGCCTTGTCCTTTTAATTTTTGGTGAATCTTTTGGTAAATTTTCATCTACCAAACTAAGTTCACCAACCTCTCTAAGATAATCTTCTTTACTTGCACCTTTTATATTTGTTGCTGAATCATCTAAAGCTTTTAAATCCAATTCTTCATCCAGGTTAACGTGTCTTAGGTTTTTACTGAAATTTTCAATTGCTGCTTCATCTTCTGAAGAAGAAAAATATGACACATCTTGTAATTCAGTTGCTTGAGATGATGATTCTTCTGATTCTACTCCTTTTATTTCATCTTCAATTTCACCATTGTGTAATTCACTCTCTTCGCCTGAATCGCTTGTTTCAAGTTCAATTTCACTTAATTCTTTATAAAAATCATCGTCAAACTGATTTTCCCTGTAATCGCTATCATTTTCTGGTCCTTCGTCTGTATCACAAACCCCATCAACTTCACCAAATGTGCTTGTTGGTGATAAAGTTACTTCTTGTATTGTTGGAATAGTTGGCAACTCTATACCTTTATCCATAGTAGTTGTTATATTTGAATAAAAGAAAAGCAAAACAGAAAATGAGCTATCTAAATAATAAATAAAAAATTCTCGTTTACAATTTCCCAAAATAAGAAATATCACATGATATGAATTTAGATCTTGATAAAAAGACGCGGTATCCTGGCCCAGCGTCACTATAAAGCTATAAAGTATAAACAGTACGCAACATGTATCATATTGGTGATGCTAGGGAGTACTCAAATTGACGGAGAAAATATCAATAATAAAAAGTCTTTATTACATTTTCTAAAAGTAAATTTCCATTATATAGTTTTTTGCTGCACCTTTATTTTTACATATGAACTTATTGTAAAATTTTTCATATTTGCCTTTGCTTTTTATAAGCTAATATTAAAAAATAAATAGCCTATGAAAAAAATTTATACTACAGTATTAGTATTATTATTATTACCATTATCATCATCTATATTGGAAAAAAGGCAAAGAGATACAAATATAATAAAGGATTTTTTCTTAAAAAAATAATATATAGTTTTAGATATAAATTATTTTTATATTCTTAAAATAGTAAAATTTACTGTTTATAGATTTAATCCAAAATAATTATTCTCAGATTTTTTTTGCTTCTATAAAAGTTTGGATAATTGAATCATCTACTGTATTAGTAAATTCTAAATACAGTAAAATATAAAAGTTTTTAAAAGAGTATATATAATATTAAGAGATTAATAGCATTTGAAAAAAAGTGATTATCATTATTTTTATTATAATTTAATAATAAAAAAATTTAATACTTTTAATATTATATGGTGGCTATTACCTATAACCAATATAAATATCAGGTGATGTTAAAATTTAATAAAATAGAAATAAAATAATAAATCATAAATCTAAACTGATAAAATGATAAAGCAAAATTAACTAAACATTTTTATCAGCTTGTTTTAATTCAAAGTTCAGAAAATGCTAATATGATATCATAATAAAAAAGGAAAATTTTGGAACTAATGATCGGTATATTGTACATGAGATTTTTACTAATTTTCACATGTAATTAACATTTTCCATAACAATGACTTGACCTTTAAAAAGAAAAACTAAAGTTAAAGAACAAAAACAAAATAAAGATGGAAAGTTTGCAAAAAAAATCACAAATTGTTGAAAAGATTAATGATTGGGAGATGAGAATAATAGTGGGTGGGATGATGAAGTAGATTTTTTAAATGAAAACGAAAATAAATATGAATTAGTATGGTCAGATAATGCACACTTAGAAAAAAAAACATGGCCCATATCTTACTGAAAAAACTAAGAAATCAATATATTTTGATAAATATGAACCCAGTAGCTCTTTCATAAAAGCTGCAAAAGAAACTATTAAAATATCAACACTTATGAATAAACATAAATTAACTCCAATTAATTTTGAGAAAGTTTTGGATGTCATAGAAGATGATAACCAAAATCTGTTTAATCTAGANGAAAAAATTGAAAATTTAAAGATTGAGCTTAAAAAATGACAAAAATCAATGACTGTAGCTGAATATAATAAAAAACAGATAATATTTGAATATTTAATAAGATTAAATGATAATGAAAAAGGGAAGATAAAAGCCAGTATAGAAATTATGTGATTAGTTTTTATTGGAAGTGAACCATATAAGGCAAGGTTTATTAGATATTGTGCAAATTATTGGCTCTATTATAATCATCTTCTAGTAAACTATCAAGGCAAATATAAAAAGACAATATGATTAATAGATGATGAGAATGTAACAGAAAAATGCCATATCTGAATTTGTTCTCAAAATGGAATGTTTCACTTCACTAAAATTTAAAGTATTTGTTGAAAACAAATTACTTGTTAACTCAAGAATAATGAAGAAAAAAATATTGGTGTGGCAACTGCAACACATTGTAACCAAAGATATAGGATAGATTACATAAAGATTACAGTTAGTTATAATATTTATAGTATAAGAATTAACGTTTATATTTTAAATAGTTATTTATAGTTATAAACATTGCAAGGAATTATAGGATTATAGGAAATTGAAGAATTGTAGATAATTTATAGTATTACAAGCAGATTAGTGAAACATAGTTTAGTGAAACAAGTAGATCAAAATAATTATAAAAAGGCTAAATATAACCTTTATCAAAATTTTTAGCTTTCGAGCTCAATAAAATATTAATTATTAAAAGTTATTTTGAATATGCTTATTATTCGCTTAGGATTTAATTAATATTAAATATTAAAATCAAATGGAGTAAAGTATGGAAAATTATCCTATTTTAATTATTTGATGTAAAGTTATTTAAATTAAGGAAAACTATTGCAGTTTGAAAATTAAATTTAAGATTATAAAAGAAAACATGAAGTTATAAAATTTAAACCAAGCATATAAGCGAACTGAGTATTAATTTTAGTTTACTGATATGTGGCAGATACCAGTGATAATGTTGGTTGAATGTACTTGGTTATTTTTTTTAATTCCAAAAATAAGGTAAGGTAATTATATTTATTATAATAAACTAATTATAATTTTAATATTATTTATCTGATAATAGGTACATACTATAATGGTCATGAGCGTCCTGATGTTATTAAATATCAAAAAATGTTTCTGGATGAAATCTATAGCTATGAAAAGAATATGGTAAAATATGAAGGTAAAAATATGGAACGGATATCACCAACATTAGGACCTAATAATAAAGAAGTAATCCTCATTATACATGATGAGTGTATATTCTATTCTAATGATAGAAAAAAAGGAGTATGGGCAAAATCTGAAAATTGCTATTGCGTAAAAAAGGAAATGGATGTTCAATAATGGTTAGTGAGTTTTTGTCAGAAGAATATGGTCAGCTTAAATTGAATATACAACAACACCAAGAAAATCCTTCTATACCTGAAGAAGCATATACTTATCTTTAACTAGAAAAAGGCCGAGAAGATTTTTGAACAAGTAAACATTTAATAGAGCAAGTAAAGACAAAGGCCATTCCTATTTTTGAAACACTCTTTCCTAATTGTGTTGCCTTATTTGCATTTGACAATAGTTCAAATCATGCAGCATTTAAATCTGATGCTCTTGTAGCCAGTAGAATGAACCTAAAATCTGAAGGCAAGCAACTAAAGATAAAAGACACAGTCTTTAGATTAAATAATCAACATCAATTAATGGTAAATGAAAATGGCGAACTAAAAGAAATAAAACAGATTCTAATTGAGCATGGATTATGGAAAAATGGATTAAATGCTAATTGTCAATTATGTAAAGACAAAATAGATGATATAAATCGGATAAATTGTTATATGCAGCAGATTATTTCTTTTCAACCTGACTTTTTGGCATAAAAAGTGCATTAAAAGAAGTAATATTGGAAGCTGGATATAAATGTATCTTCTACCTGAAGTTCTATTATGAGCTGAATTATATTGAGTGATACTAGGAGGCAGCAAAATGATATGCGTGAGAAAATTGTGATTATTCATGATCAGGTTTGCAATGTACTGTTCTTGCAGCCTTAGAGTCTGTTAATATAATTACGATAAGAAAGTTTGCAAGAAAGGCATGGTATTATATGGACTTGTATAGAAAAGAAATCACTGGTAAACTGGTAGAATATGCTGCTAAAAAATATAAATCTCACTATTATATTCCTAATTATGTATTAACAGAGTTGAATAAATAAAATAATTAAATGCGTGATGCGAAGTAAATAAAGTCACATGAAGTTATATAAAATTATGTAATATTTGCCATTTGAAATTTTGGACTAATGTCAGTTATAGGTGATAGATACCATATTAATCGATTTTATATACAGTACAATGGAAAATTTTAGAGGCACAGAACTGCTGAAATCTGCAAATTTTGCAGATTTCTACTTTTTTTTATGTATTTTTGATAAATGTCTGTACAGTTTTTCAAATAATTTTCTTCAAATTTTTTTAGTAAAGTTTTTAGAAAAAATCTGCAATAATCTCCAATATTGCAAAATTGTTAAAAACTTTATGCAAAAATCTTTGAAGATTTTTTTTTATTCTGATAAACTTTAGTTAAATTATTATTTAACTGTTTTAAATTTTAGGTTTCAAAATCTTAGACAAAATTGGTAAATTCTCCAAACTTCATATTTAATCTGTGACATGCAGATTTTTTTTTTTTGGTTTTTTTTTTGCAGGATTCTGGACTCCTCTCATTATCTCTAGACTTTACTTTCAAAGGTAAATAAATATATACTTTTTTTATTTAATAAACATTTACTAATGTTCTTTTTGTATTTTTTTTTAAATTCCAGGAAACTGACTGGACTTCCATTTCGAAGGTAATAACTTCAAAATTTATTTATTTATTTTTTTTATTAAATGAATGTTTACTAACATTCTTTTTTTTTAGATTTCAGGAAACTGAAGTATGGTTTTGGACTTTTATTTCGAAGGTAAGACTTCAAAAATTTTTTTGAATGTTTACTAACATTTTTTTTATTTTTTTAGGTTTTAGGAAACTGAAGTACAGCTCCAAACTTCCATTTTAAAAGTAAGACTTCAAATTTTTTTTTTTTTTTTTTTTTTTTTTTTATTAAATGAATATTTACTAACGTTCTTTTTGTTTTTCTTTAGGTTTTAAAAAACTGAAGTACAGCTCCAAACTTCCATTTTAAAAGTAAGACTTCAAATTTTTTTTTTGTTTTTTTTTTTTTTTTTTTTTTAAATGAACATTTACTAACATTCTTTTTTTTTTTTTTAGATTCCAGAAAACCAAAATACAGCTCTGGACTCCCATTTTGAAAGTAAGACTTCAAAATTTTTTTTGTTTTTTTTATTAAATGAACATTTACTAATGTTCTTTTTGTTTTACTTTAGGTTTCAGAAAACTGAAATATGGCTTCGGACTACTATTTCGAAGGTAAGACTTCAAAATTTTTTTTTGTTTTTTTTTTNTTAAATGAATGTTTACTAATGTTCTTTTTATTTTACTAGGTTTCAAAAAACTGAAGTACAGCTCCAAACTCCCATTTTAAAGGTAAGACTTCAAAATTTTTTTTTGTTTTTTTTTATTAAATGAATGTTTACTAACGTTCTTTTTGTTTTCTTTAGATTCTAGGAAACTGACTGGACTCCTATTTTGAAGGTAATAACTTTGAAATGAATTATTTATTTATTTATGAATATTTATTAACATTCTTTTGTATTTTTTTTAGGGTTGAAAGTTGAAATGTAAGTTCTGAGCTTCCCATTTCAAAGGTAAGGTTTCAAAATGAATTTTTTTTATTTTTTAGTTTTTTTTATTTATGAATGTTATTAATATGAAACTCTACTGCACTGATTTACTATGCGTACTGTGCTATTCTATGATCGTGATTTTTATGATCATAGTGATCTTAATGATAGTAGTGATATTAATGATCTTAGTAATAGTTAGAATAGTTAAAATATTTAAAATATTTATTTTTTTTATTATATTTATTATATTTAACATATTTATTATAGTTAATATCTTATTATTATATTTTATTTTTGTATAAATATCCTGAGAATTTTCTTAAGTTCTCCTCAGTTCTTGTAACTTCAATTGAATAATAAAATATTTTTTACCTCAAAAATACTATACCGTTTACCAATTAAAGAGTGAACTGAAACTCAATAAACTAAAATATTGTTACCTCTATCATCATAAACTTAATTACTGTATATAGCGGGCCACAGTACCCCGGGTATCTTGCAAAAAT
>QKYT01000077.1:155659-211340 GCA_003550305.1 Glomus cerebriforme
AAGAGTTTGTATTCAAATCAGCCTAGATTATACCGCTCATTGTAAAGTATATATTTGGATAAACAGAAACACCTGTCTGTTTTTATGTTATATATAATTAGTTTTTTCTTTTATGTATTATGTAAAATTTGACTATAGCTAAGCAAGATTTGTGGGTCTTTTCCTTATCCTTAAACTTAATAAAAGTTTGAATTTGTTAAAAAAAAAAAATCAATGAATTGTTAAAAATTAAGTAAATTAATAGATTTGTTAAAAATAAATTAAATTAATGGATTTGTTAAAAATAAATTAAATTAACAGATTTGTTAAAAATAAATTAAATTGACAGATTTGTTAAAAATAAATTAAATTGACAGATTTGTTAAATTAATGGATTTGTTAAAAAAAAATAAATTGATAGATTTGTTAAAATAAAGTAAATTGATAGATTGTCAGAATTATTAAAATAAATTAAAAGAATAATAGGAATTGCTATTTAAAATTGATGATATTGAAGTAAATTGATAGGATTGTTTAAAAATATAGATATAAATCTTTTCTTTGCTTCAAATTCTAGTAATAATTTTTTAAAACTGAATATCTGTAATAAATAATCAAAAAAATAATGGTTAAATATTGTTGTAAAATCTGTAATAGAGAATTTTTCACCCTTTATGGATTAACACAATATCATAATGTCAAGTACCGTGAAAGATTAATACTTTTGTAAACAATTACTCAAGAATCTCACATGATGCAAACTTATAGAATGCTTTAATTACAATGGCGGTTGAGCTAACAACTACAATTCATATGGAAAAACATGTATTATAAGCTAATGATGAGATAGAAGATGTGATAAGTTAATATAAATTTAGATAAAAGTGATAATAGTAAAATTGAATTACAATACAATTTACAAAATTAAGTATAAAATATGGTATCAGAAGAAAATACAGAATCAAAAGAAGAGTTAGAAGCAGAATTATAATTACTATTGATAAACTTTAAAAATATCAATTTTGATATTAATGAACTTCAAGGTGCAAGTTTAAATGATGCTTTAGATATAAGTGAAGAAAAAAATAAACCAGAAAATATTGCAAAATAGCCAAATGATACATATCATAACTTTATGGAATTAATAATAGAAAATAATATTTTTAATAAGACCAGTGATAAAATTATTAAATTTTTTAATAAGCACAGTAACTTAAAAATCTCTTCATTACTGAAATCTACCAAGAGTGATAAAGATTACCTTAATCAAATAATTCATCTTTGGTAGACTTTAAAGAAAAGATTGTTGTAACTTTTGATGATGTTGACTTTAAACTTTATTATCAGCCAATTTTTCATGTAATTCAGGCCCTTTTATAATGACCAGATGTAGCTGATAACTTTGTTTATAAAGGGTCTTAAAATATTCTCAAGATAGTGAAAGAATATTTAAAGAATTCTATAAATGTAACTGGTAATTAGAAATAGAAAGAACTCTCCTACCTTTAAATTACCTATTATTAATTATCCTATATTCAGATATAATAACTTTCAATGATTTTGGAAAGACTTCAGGCCACCCAGTATTTTTAATACTTAGAAATCTTCTGAATTGATTTTGAAATTTACTAGAGGCCAAAGTTCTTTTAGAATTTTTGCTTAAGATCCAAGATTCAGGATTTAAGATTATTGAGACTTTTTGAAGTTTGTAACATAAAGTATATTACAAATGCTTTGATATTATACTTTAACCTTATTGAAAAAGCCTGATACACTGTATTTTGAAATTAAAGAACAAGTAAAGGTGTTTGCTTCTCATATCTTATTTTTTCTTGCAGATATACTTGAAGCTGATGAGATAACAGAAATATATAAGTCATCGTGCTGTAAAATACTATGCCATACCTGCATGATTTTGCAGAATAACCTAAATAATATGAATCTTCAGTCAGTAGAAGAAATTGCAACAAGTTATCAAAGAAGACAATCAAAAGAAATTTTCTATTCATACTACCAAGAATGCATTCTAAAAATTCCTGTAAATATTATTATTTAAATTATTTGAAAATAATTAAAAGTCAACTTATTTATTTTTTTCTTTGCAGAAATCTGAATATTTACAAAGCTTATATGCCTAATCGCATGCATCATATTGATCTTGTCCTCTTCAAATATCAACTGAAGTTTACTCTAAATATTTTGAAGAAAGTTAAAATAATAGATTTGCTAAATATTTTTGATAAATATCTTCACCAAATTTCCCACTTTCTTGGCTTAAAACTGCTAAGTAAATTAGGATACCTAAATGTAATTACTGCTACAGATTATCGGCATATAATAAAAATCATAATCTTTGCATTAGATGATATTTGTTATGGATTTTTGTACTGGTAAGATATCTTCATCTGTAAATTCATTATTGTAAATACCAAATATTTTTTCTTGTAAATCTAACCTATTTTGGTATATATCCTTATATCATTTTTGAAGTATCATGCTAATTTAAAATGGCATAACTTTAGAATTCATCATAATACAGAAATAATGTTAGCATATAATTCCTTTTAAGATAGACTTGAGACATGAACATAAGTAAAATATCTCATTAACAATAATTACAAAGTGTATGTTATGTCTTCTTTTATTTCATATATCTATAACTTTCCATATTTCTAATACTTCCTCTTTTAATCATAGTTTGAAGTATAATAAAATGCATATCATGTTGGTCTTTGATAAATCCATCTAACACTCTATTAGAAGTTTTCTTTAAATAACAAAGAATTATTAGTTCAGATAATATATTAAGTTTACATATATAACTTATGCAACATACTTGTTTGCAACTTAATTCTTTATCATTGAACTCAATCATATTTATGTTAACAAAAAGACATTGAGAAATTTCTATTTTAATTGTATTACTAATAGGTTCAGTAAGATATTTATTAAGAGCCTTTATTACCATAAAAAACAAATCTTATCCAGATGTAGGTGTAGTATTTGTTGTAGTGGATTGTTTGTATTTATAAAACTAATTCTATCATTTCTCTTTTTTTAATCTTGAATCAATCTGATTAGTAAACTTACATAAAGTACTTTTGGTTTTTAATTATTATTTTATAATCCAATTATAATCTTCAACTCTTGCAATACTTTCAATACCAGCTGTAAAGATTTTATAAAGATAAGCCTAAGCTTATGATTTAAACTTTTGTTTAAGATATGTAAGAGATAATTTTTCACCATTGGATAGTCATTAAATAATTTATTTTACTTTTGCTTAAATAGTAATTTATATAAATTATTATGGTATTGATAGAACTGTTTAAGAAAGTCATTCTATTTTTCACCTAACTTTGCTTTTAGATTTTTAGGTAAATTTTGTGCAATGTGAAATATACAATAAGTAGGATACATTTCAGGAAAAATAATTAGAATTGCTGCATCAAGTGCAAAGTCTATATCAGTAAACATAACAATTGGTGATTGTTCTGTTGCTCTTCTTATATATGTGAATATTCAAATATGTGTATTAAGTAATTCATCATTTATTAATATCTAACAAACAAGATGTGTTTTATTTTTGTTATCAATTATTACAAAGATTCCTAATAAAAGCTGATATTGATTAGTTTATGTTATATTATCATTGATAATAATATTGTAGTATTTAAACACAGGTCAACTTGATTAGGTAATATCTAAAGAAAGCAAGTTAAATGATTCTCATTGTCTAATTCAAAATCAACAACCCAGCATAAGTTTTTAGTTTTTTTTGCATTAACATAATAAATAATGCAGATGTATCATTGTTAATCTTATCCATATTTTTGTATTTTTGACTTCATTAGCCAGGTCTTAGTCTTGAAAAAAAAGATCTGAAAATTGAGCTTTTAAAAGATTTCTTTATACTATAAGTATTAGATTTTTATATTTTATCATTAATGAAATTTTATTAATAGCTTACTCACTAAATGATCAGTATTTTATTGCAAACTCTCATATTTTAGGAACAAGTGCATGATTACTTTGGATGAAAAAAGTTTTCAGAAAAATATTTTTATTTATTATGTAACAAATAAGTGTCAGTGGCACATGAAAATTTGCGAATATACCCTTTATAATATGAAAAATTATATATCAAAAGCATATTAGTAACAAATCACATGCTTTCCACTTATTAAAATTTAAGAATAATTCAAAAAAAATAAGTAGCTAATTTTTGATTAATTGAGCAACTTTAAAAAGCAATTCCATATAAATATTTAACCAAATTTAATAATTTTTTTTATTTTATTTATTGAATCATAAAGTATACCTGATAAAATTTTCATGTAATATTAATAATAAAAATAAAGCTAAATTTTGAAAAACTTAAAAAATTATGAAATTTTCAATTGATTAAATTTAAAGTATTATAACATAAAATTTTATTAAGAAAAATCATATTGTGTATTAAGACAAAAATATTTTTCAAACTCGTTTCCATATAAATCTTATATTGTTTTAATAGATTATAAGTCATTTATTAGATAAATACTGACTGAAAAAATTATTCTGAAGACTTTTTTCATTCACTATATGTTGGTTGATAAATATTGTAAATTTTATTTGTATTGCATATTCAGAAAAAATTAAGCTTATATATTATGGATAACTTAACTTTTTTGTCTTAGTATTTTGTTGTGTCACTTTTAATATTACTTCTGCTTTTTTTTAGACTTGTATTTTTTACCAAATTCACAGGTCAAGGTTCTTTTGTGAATCTGATCTTTACTATTTTATTTCATCTTATATTTAATAATTGCAAATCCATTTCTAATATCATATTCTTTGAAATAATTATCAACTTCTTCCTATGTATCAAACTTATAAAAATGCATATGCATTTTTTCGTACTATAATTTCAAAGTATAAGTTTAGCATTTGATTAAATGAAATTATTTATTAAAATTATTCAAATGATCTCAAATTACTTCTATCTAAATTTTCATAAGATTTGGATAAATATTTATGAAGTTATTCATATTTTTTATAACAATACTATTTTTATTTATTTAGTAATTTCAGAATATAATAATTTTAACATTTTGGATAAATGAAATCACTTATTATATTTAAGTAAAATTATTCAGCAGGTTAAAAACTACTTTTATATAAATTTTCATAAGGTTTAGATAAATATTTATAGAATTATTCATGGTTTTTATAATGATACCAACTCACAAAAATTTTTATTTATTTAGTGACTTCAAAGTATAATTTTAGTATTTGGGTTTTTATTTTCTGTGCAACTACACAGAGTGCATTGTGTGATATATAATGGTAACAAAGGGTTTTTATATCAAAAAAAAAACTAAGTTCAAAAAATTAAGCGGTAAAAATTAAATATAGTGGACATGATACAGGATGACATCTAACCCTAACCCTAACCTAACATAACTTTAACCTAATTCTAACCTAACACTAACCTAACACTAACTTAACCCTAACTCCACTGGGGCGCATTCTGTATGGGATGTGTAAAATACAAATTCCCTTAGTATTTTAGTCAAATTAAATTAACTACTGTAACTTAATTAAAGTTATTTAATGAATTAAAAACTATCCCTATTTAAATATTTATAATGTTTAAATGATTATTTATGAATCTATTAGTATTTTTAAGATAATATTAGGATGCATTTTTTATATATATTTTGTTTATATTTATTATACTTTATAAAATAATAAAATAAATTTTAATAACAAATAAATTTTTTATTTATTTTTATGAACAAATGTATATCTCGCAGGGGTGCGACATCATTATTCATCGCCTCCAATTTGTCATCCTCATGTCACACCCTCCGACTTTCATTTTTACTATTTATTCTAGGGACTTAGAATTTTTTCGAGATGTGAAATCCTATTTGTCACATGTTAAGCATCACATTCCTTAATTTTGGCCGAAATTTTTAATTCTGGCCAGAATTTCTATTTTGGGCACTTGAATAACATTACACTAACCAAAAAAGCAATTTTATTTCAAAATTTAGGTTACATAAGACTTCTAAAAAAGGAAATTTTCTTAATTTCGGCCAGAATTACCGAATTAGAAAAATTCCCGGCTATGTATAAATGTCTCACCCTCATGCTAGATCTAGATTTACCCTATTTTTATTAATTTTTATAATTGTTTTATTAAAATTAACAAGTTTGCTATTTACCGCCACTGGTGATCACTGCCAGTGTCACATGATCATGTTTTCACGGGATTGCATTATTATCTGTAATACAATTTATAACACACTTTAAATAAAATAATATGTTTTATAATACATTTTGAATACAATAATATGCTTACAATAATAATACACTTTAATCACTTTAAATATTAGCAGTTTACAATTTACAATAAAAATTCTAGTCTAGCTCATTATACTTCTGGTAAATTAGTATTTTCTTTATCAGATTTATATTTAACACATCCACGAATATTATAACCTCTATTTGAATAATATCTACAAGTTTTTGATACACCTTCCTTTGATTTTGCCACAAAAGATGAATTATCTTCTACTGATGATTTATAATGCTTGGGAGGACGTCCTTTTGCTTTATGATATTCAGGATTAATCACATTAGGAAGATTATCCAAAAATAAATCCTGTAACATATTATTTTGTGCTAAATTAGTCTGATTAGCATTAACTCCTAATCCTGTATTATTGCGATACTTCATAATAAATTGCATTAAAGTGCCAATTAATTCTGCTGTAACACCTTCTGCAATAGCAATTTGAATACTTGTTTTAGCTAAAGACATTGTAGAACCAAACTGTGCTTTCTTATCAATATATTCTTTTGCAGCTGGTGTATAAACATTATTAAGTCTAATCTGTTTAATATAGTGTAAAGGTACAGCCATATAATTCGTTTTTCCTTCTACAATTGTAACATTCATTGTTTCTGATGGAATTGTTTCAAACCAACGACTATGAATAAATGACAAATGAAATATTGCCTTGCTTGACTGAATTAAAATCTGATATTGGTGTCTACATAGCATTCCTTGATTTACAATTTGCATACAAGTACAAAGTAATGTTGAGTCTTTTAAAACAACAACATAATGTGGTTTAGAAAGCTTTTCAGAAATTGATGTAATCCTAGATACTTCCCAAAGTTTGTCTATATCATAATAAGGTATATCACACAATAGTTCATTTAAGCAAATTTGTGGTGTATCATATAATTGTTCAATTATGCTATCTGGTAGTGTGATATTAGTTTCATTGACCTAAAAATAAGAATTATTATATATGAGTATAAATACATATGATAATTTTAAATTTTGTTTTTTTTAGAAAATGCAAACACTAATTCTAACACTAATTCCGATCCTAATACTACTCCTGACCCTAATCCGGACCCTAATCCTGATCCTAATCCTAATCCTAATCCTAATCCTAACCCTAATCCAGACCCTAATCCTGATCCTAATCCTAATCCTAACCCTAACCCTAATCCTAACCCTAATCCTGACCCTAATCCTAACCCTAATTCTGACCCTAATCCTAATCCTAAACCTAACCCTAATCCTGATCCTAATTCTAATCCTAACTCTAATCCCAACCTTATGTTAACTCCAAAAATATTTACAATAAAATGAACTTACTTGATTAAAAAATATTGCTTTTCCTTGATATAGTAATGCTTGTTTCATTTGTGCTCGCTGAAGAGATAAAGGAATGGGTGCTAAATTAGCCTTTAACAAATTATCAATTTCTTTAAATATAGTATCAAAGGTTGATGGAAGACCAACTGATGGATTAGATCTATAATAATCTTTAATACGAGAATATTGTGCCTCTTTTTCTAATTCACACTCAACTGCTTTAACTAATTCTTTCAATAAAGTATCACGATCTACATGTTTTTTAAGAACTCCATTGATAGATTCAACACGTTGAGTGGATTCAACCCCTGCTGTAAAAATCTTCATAATTGAATATCTTGCCCAAGAATTTCTACTAGGATAAAGTTTATTTTCAAGATATGAATGACAAGATTCATATTCTCTTAACATAATTTGATATCTTAGTTCAAATTCTTCTTGATTATAGCTATTTCTTATCTGATAAAAATCATTAACAAACTTTGTTGCCAAATCACCACGCAACTTAGATTTTGCCTTTTTTTAACATTCTTGACAATATGATATATACATAACAAATGATGTACTTGGGGATACACAATCTGAATAGCAGCAATTACTGCTGGATTACCATCTGTAAAGATTACTTTAGAAGGTACATTATTGACTGATTCTAATATGCATTGAAAATCCCATTCATAAGCAGCTTGAGTTTCATATTTAATTAAAGCTTGACCAACTATTCTTGTTTTAAAATTATTGTCAATACAAACAAAAAGACTGAGAGCCATATCATAATGATTTGTCTTTGCTGTATTATCATGGATAATTACATCATGAAATTTTAACCATAAATTATTACACTGTTAACAGGTCATCCAAAAAAGACCTGTAAGTTCATTGTTTGGACCTTCCAAATGTGGTATAACAACATATTCTGGATCTTCATCATGTTGCTTCAAGAAATATGATAACATTTCAGCAGCATCAAATTCATTATGAATTCACACATCCCTAAACTTACTAATAGCATTATATAAGTTCTTTTTCTTGATATGTTGTTCTGGAAATTCATTTACAAGAAGATCATATTGTTGACCTGCACCCAAACGATCAAAGACAGTATAATGTTTAATTTTATCCAGGATTGTTTGTGAAAGTTTCAAATTTTTTGGAGCTAAATCAATAATCTGTAAATTGCATGGATGATTATGATAATCTGAAAGATGTGTAAGTTTTATAACACTTGAACGTTTTCCAAGATAAAAATTAACATGCCATGGGCAGTTTGTTTTTTCTGAAACACTATCACGATGAATATTAATATTCTCAACCTTCTTTGTTTGATTCACCCCAGATTTCCAACAGACATATTCTTGGCGTCGACTAATAGAATTGTCAACAGAATCAAGATCCTTATGGTATTTATTAGCAATAAAACCATGTTGCTTTGCATATACTTCAACTGTAATATGAACAGAACTCCAATTATTAAATACATCACCAACTTGAAGATTTGTTTCATATATATTATTTTGGTTGGTATTACTTAAATCAACACTACCTAAATTAACATTATTAGGACTTAAAGTTTCATGTAAATTAAAATCCATAGTTATAATATAGAGATTTAGTAACTGGAAGATAAAAAAGAATGAAAATTAATGAAAAATTTAATTTTTTTTAGTGAATAAAGAGGGTAATTATGATTATTAAAAGAGAATGAAAGGAAAAGTTTAATAAAAGCTTAACGACAAGTTTAATTTATATATATAAATATTGTATTACAATATGATTATATGATTACATCAATATTACCGTATAATTTCACATCAATGCACGTGATAATATAGATCACATGATACTGGCGTTAAACGCCAGAGGCGATACGTATCAATATCCTAAAATTAAATACAATTTATATTTGAAATATAATAAAAATTTAAAAATGTTTTAAAAGTATAAAAAAATAATAATGAATATAAGGTTGTTTATTCAATTAAATTCATTTTAAAGGTCATATGATAATAGATGACAAAAATCTAATATCATTTCAGATTGATATCTAGATAATTCCTAAAAAAATATTAGTAAATATTCTTGAATAAAAAAAAAATAAAAAAATGAATTACTTATTATTTTAAAGTATAAGACTAAAATCCAGTTTACTTAAAATAAAAAATTCTTGAATATTTTAAAATGAAAAAATTTTCTGAAAAGTTTTTTTTTATATATTGGCAGTTTAGAATTGGTCTGGAAAACTGAATGATGCGAGATGACACGTGATATTTCCGAAAGCACGTGATCGGTTTTAATTAATTTTTTTCATTGCTAAAGTTGTTTGCCAAAATTAATTTTGATATTTTAACATTTTAATAACTGCTAAGATTAACAGTTAAGCAGACAATTTTACTTACTGCTAATTTTTAGATTGAGTTAAACATTTTTAAAAGTGAGTTAAAAATCAATTATTAATGTAATAATCATTTTTTATGTTGAGATTGTTTGATGCATCGTTATCCAATAACAATTCACATATACAAAATTTTATCAGGCATAATAATACCAAAATATATATGTTAGATTTTATTAGATTTACATATTTAACTGGATAATGCAAGTAGTACTAATAGTTCTAGTATAATGTAATACAATGTAGATTAACTTAAAACCAAATAAGCTTTACAGTATAATTTCCATTACATAATAATACAATGTAATTTAATTTGTTTGCTTCGATACTAGTTAATTTAATTTTATAATATGTATTCTATTAGTTTGTTATGATTGTAATACATAGTCGTCGTGTTTTTAGAGACTAGGCGTTAAAATTATGAATCTCTAAAATAAATATAAACCAAATTTCTTCTTTTACTTACCATGTATTAAAAATCCTTTTTTTCTAAACTGTCATTAAAAATACAAAAATTTCATTTGTTGAAATGTTAAACCTTCAAAATTCTATATTCAAAGAAAAGTCAACGAAGAAATTATGGAATTGCGCGTTAAAATGTGAGTAGATTAATAACTCATCTATATTGATTCTGGTCTTTAATTAAAAAAAATTTCCAATGTCTTTCACCAAACACTATTCACAATAAAAGTCCCTATTCTTTAATTACATTAATACTTTAATATTCATCCTTCTCAATTATCTCTGCGCTACCTTGGAGGATTTATCCCTGCTGTTTTACCAACATTCTTTTATCAAATCGCAGCAGATTATATGAATGAACAACAAGTGATCTTTTATGTATAGTGACACAGATCTTACTGGGAGTGCACTCTTTATTCTTCTCGTAATCATTTCCGCCACTATCACAATTGTTGCTATCACAATTACTTTCACAAATTCCAGTACTAGATATACTACTTTTACTGGATGAAACCTTACAATCAGGAATGATATCCCTATAAGTAGTTGTAACTACTTCTTCAGTAGAAGTATCGTCGAATAAATCTAAATCTAAATCACAATCACTATCTGGACATTCATTCTTATAATCGTTTAATTGATTTGCATACAGTAAGAACTTTAATCCAACTGCTGCGCGTCTCATACTTAAAAGTAAAAGTTTTTGATGCTTAATTTGATAACTTGGTAATGGATGTATAGGTGGATGTGAAGGTTGGGGATCTTTAAGAGATAGAGGAGATTGATCAGAGGAATGGGTATCTAAACTTGTTGGTGTTGTTGCTGAAGTATGAGTAGTTGTTGTAGAAGCGCTTGGTAACTCTGGAGAATCTATCATAGGTGATATATGTGATACTGGAGATTCAGACTCTGGAGTACTTACTTGGTGGATATGATCTTCGAAGTAGGAGCTGATACCCTTTCATCATTTAGGAGTTAGTATAGAAGTTTTTAAAAGAGAAAAAAATTTCCCAAATAAAATTTTTTTATTATCAAATACCTTGTAATGTCTAAATGGTGACAAGTCCAGCGATTCATATTTTAATGGCGATCCGACATCGTCGAAATGTTTAATTGTGAGGCTTGCCTCCCGAATTAATCGAGCATACTCGTGTATAGCTTGTAACATAAGATCAAGTTGTTCAGAAGTCTTAGATTGATTATTATAAATATTTGTTACGTTTGATCTTGCACTTCGATGCTTTTCAAGAATCTAGAAGTAATAAAATGATAAAACTGTTAAATTACATTAACAAATAAAAAACGATTTGTCATTTAAATAAAACTAACATCAAATATTTGTTCTTGAATCTTTTTCAAGTCATTGTTTATATCCTCAGTAACTTCATTTTGAAGTGATTTTAACTTCTCCAAATGATTTTCACTTTCAAATATCTTTTCTTGAGTAGCTAAAATACATTCTTCAACAGAATCTGTAACAATAATTTTTTAAATTAAAATAAAATTACATAATAGTCAAGTGTAAAATATTGTAAACGTATTTACTATACCTTGTTTTCGTTTAATTTCCTCTATATTTGCAAGCCATTCAGGAGCATCCTCGAATAATTTTTCCATAGAATGAGCAATCTCGTCCAAATCCTGATTAAATTGGTTAAATTCCTTTCTCGAACGATCCAACTCCTTCTCAAATGCTTCGTCCGTTTTTGTGGGCGGCGAGCTGGAGAGTAGCAGGTTTGATATCGGTTCCTAGTTAATAGAATGTTACTTGGTTAGTTTCTAAAAAACTAATAACCATAAGTAAAATTCTGAAAATGCATGGGAGTAAAAAACTCAAATAATAATAACTTTATTGTAGTGAGAGTTGAGAGTTTCTTCCATGTCGCAAATGAAAAAAATTATTGCTCAAGGGGTTTAAATATGGGGAAAGCCCCTGAAAAGTTTATCGCGTTTCTCCGGAGTTACATACACCCTTAAACAGTTTTGTAAAACATACCTTTGACATGTGGCTAAAGAAAAAACGATTCTCGGGAATCTTGATTGAAATGCCAGGAGAACGTATCCCCATTTTCTGCCAAAAGGATGTTAACAGTATAAAAATACTATTTATAAAACAATAATATTAGATTCTATGTAATAAGAGATCACACAGAATCAGTCAATGTGAGAAACTTTAAGATTGAAAGAAGAGGGAATTTTATTGTTATTACTGAAGTACAAATAAAAGTAGATTTTTTTATTTAAAAAAAACTTCAGATAGATCTTAAGAAAGGTCGGTAAGTAACAATTAGTGCCAGTACACAATAAGTTTCTGCACCATTTGGCACCAAAGGTTAATTACGGTACTATTAAATACCGTTTTAACGCGTATATTTAACAAGGCGGTCAACGTTTCAAAAGTAAAAAAAAAAAGAAAGGAGAGAAGAAAACCGAAAAAAAAAGTATGGCAAAAAAAATAGCTGGACAGAAGAGTTGCTTTTTATAGAGCTTATCCTACTAACTCACTTAAAGCATAAGGTAATACAATATATGCGGCAAGTCTAACTATTATCACGTGATATTTTTATTTACATCCAAGTAACACAGAATCCCAATAACTCAATAAGCAACACAAACAAAAGTTGGACACTGCATATGATATACAGTCGGCCCGCTTTATAATGAATTTTCAGCATTTCGTGACATTTAACCAATCAAATTCTTTAAATTCTTCGCTAGGTGCGTATGTTCATAGGCTCATAGCTGTGAAACCCAAATATGCATCTTTTGATAGATTAAAGTGGAGGGAACATTCCATTTCCTTTACGCGTTTTAAAAAATACCTTAAACATTTTAAAAACATCATCCGATGATTACAGGTATATTGCAGTAGCGTAGTATCTTGTAATTTTTGTTGATTGAATGTTTATTACAAATAATGTTCTTTCACCTTGGTTACTTTATATAATAGAATTTTTACCTTTTTTTTTAAAAGGTACTGTAGTATCTTTATTAAAAAGTCGCATAAAGAAATACAAAAAAAAAATTATAAAATCTATACTCTAACTAATCTCTAACTAATTAAGGCGATACTCTATCGAATTTAATAAACAACTAATCAATAAAATTATACAAAACTTCGCCGTTATGAACCCAATTTCTTTATTTAAGTTACCATATAAAGCATGATCGATCCGAGGTTATAATTTTGGTAATTTTTTTTAATTCCGGCCAAAATTAAAAGAAGAGGGCTTTTCTGGTGGCGTAGTAATGTTGGTGTGGCAGTCAATCAATGGCTCTGCTCTATATGGTGTATATATTGTACAAGTATCCGCACGAGTATCTTTTAGAATTTTCCTTATTGTTGTGTTACGAAGGTATTTATAAAGGATCAACAAATTAAAATTATCAAAGCACAAACTTCTTTCTCGTCGATCGTTCTTTCGTTTTTTTAACGAAAGTTTTGCTGCGGATTATCTATAACTTCTACATTTTTTTTAAAAAAAAAAATGTTTCCATTTAATGAACAAAATGCAAAAAAACAAGCTTTTGTTGATAGCGCTAGAGCCGAAAGAGAACAAAGAGAACAACAACGTATAAAACAAAAGCAGGAGCAAAAGTTATCACAATCTGCAATTGTCATACAAAAAATTTTTCGCAAACATTTAAATAAAAAACAAAATTTTGAAAATTTACGTAATTTATGGGATATTGATTATGATTTTTCTGTTGATAACAATAATTCAAACGATAATTCATTAAATTCTTTAGAAATCCTTTCTTGTGCAAAATTATTATTCGCATTTTTTAATCCAAAAAAAGATAATGCCAGATTTTCACATTTATGTAAATTAATTTTATCAACTACTACTCAATATTCTTCTAATAAAGGAGACCAGCCTAATAAAATAGTTATCCCGTTTCATTATTTATTGCTTAAAGAACATTATGTCAAATTAACTTTGAATTTAATGAAAGAAATCCTTTGGCGATGTATCGAAAGGATAGTTGGTTATACAAATGAAAACAACAACAACAATAGCAAAACAAATTCTTTATATCTTTCTGGAACAGAAATCGTGTTTTTGATTTATTTTCTTGATCCTAAATTTTATACAATAAAAGGAAATTTATCAATCTCCACATTATTAAGTCAACATTTAATTCTATTTCATAATTTTTTATTACAAAAAGGATTTTACATATTAATAGGTTCAGGGATGTTTCTTAGAGTGGATTCTCTTTTAACTTTAAAATCTCGATCAATGAAAGTGAAGCTTTCGAAAGATGATGAAAAGAAATTGGAATCTACGAAAAAATGGATTTCAGCTTGTTTAATATGTTGTTTATTATTATTGGATACAAATTCTGGAGGAAGTAATTTGCAAACATTTTCAGAACATTACAGTGAAAAAAACAAATTAATCATGTTTATAACTCATATAATGTCAGTCCCCTGCTTATTATCTTCTTTAGATGACAATAGCTTAGATATATTTAAAAAATATAATATTCCTTTAAAAATTATTGATATGATGCATAATAATGATTCTTTATTACAAATTTTAAATGGATTAACGGGAAATAATGCAATATTTTTGATGGGGAATATTGTTGAATTAGTATCAAGATCAGGTTTAATTTCTTTATCAATAAATGAAACTCAATCGAATATGAAAAAAGAAGATTATACAAATTCTTCAACACAACAATTCCATGTTTTTATTGAAATAATAACTTCTTTACTTCAACATTGTCAAAATTTTGTTTCTTCTAAAAAATCAAATATGCATTATCATTATCATCCTATATTTAAATGGTATTCGGGAAAAAATGATTCAAACATTCCAAATTCATATTTTAACTTAGTTATAAACCAACTTGAATGTTTATGGCAAAGATCATTTATACTTAAATCATTTAATCATGTTTTGGAGTTCAAATCTATAACTAAAGACTCATTAAAATCACGAAAAAAAAATAGTTTTAGTGATAAAAAAGTTAGCTTAGTCTCAAGCAAGGTTACAATTTATGCTGTTGAAACTCAAATAGTTTGTCGTCTTTATATTTCACTTTCAAAACTATTCGATGATCAAAAACATGATATTACTATGAATTTAACTTATTTTCCAAACCTTGTCCCTTGTCTTTGGAAATTTTTAATGTGTTTGGGACCTAAAGGAAATATGGAAATTTTCTTAACAGATTCTGTAATAAAAGATCCAGAAAGGGAACCTTTGATGGGTATATTAGAGTTATTTTGTGAATGTTGTTCTTTTTTCTTGTTGTAAGTATAGTTTTAAAGTTTTTATGATAAAGTTAAAAATTGTTTCTCAATAGTTAAGTTTTAACTATTAATTTTAGGACAACTGATGATGAGGATTTATATGATATACAGATTCCTTTTTCGATCGAGAATGATATAATTCCAATGTCTGTTTTCTTTAACAATTTCTGTTTTGCATTATTAAGTCATTCACAACCTGAAGGATATCCTCCAACAATATTTGAATCGGCACGTAGAGTTTTATTTCAATTACATTTAAAAGATTCCCGGCGTTCATTTTCTGAAGGAGAAAATATTTGGTTATTAATTAAGGATCCAAAGAAATCCTTACCAAAATCTCTTAAAGATCTGTTCAAAAACAAAAAATCATCATCAGATAATAAAGATCAAATGGGGATGTCCTTTTTGGAACGAATTCGGGACAATGATCCTATGTCTATTAAGATTCTTAATTTATTACCCCATACAATTCCATTTGAAACGAGGTTAGATATTTTTCGAGATTATTTGAAAAAAAGTATTCCAACTTATTCGGATGCTACTGCTATTACGATCAAAGTTAGAAGAGCTCATGTGCTAGATGATGGATATAAACAATTGGGTGGATTAATCCCCGCGAAAATAAAAGGAAGAATTCGAGTAAAATTCGTAAATGAAACTGGTAAAAATTAAAACCTATTTATATTCATATTATTTTATAATTAATTGCGATTTTTATTTTTAATATTTAGGTGCTGAAGAAGATGGTGTGGATCAAGGAGGTCCATTTAAAGAATTCATCACACAACTTATCGCTGAAGGTTAAGAATCAAAAATTTCATATTTCAGTTAAATTTACTTATATGTTGATTTTTTTTTTTCGTTTTTAATAGCCTTTGATCCATCTGATCCATCTTGTGGTCTATTTGCTGTAACCGATAAATCATTACTTTATCCAAATCATCGAAATACATCAACAAAAATTACGTTATATTCATTTTTAGGTAAAATGATTGCAAGAGCAATACAAGAAGGTATTTTAGTTGATGTACAATTTGTTGGATTTTTCCTAAGTAAAATGACTGGTAGAGCTGTTTTTTTGGAAGATTTAATTGGATTAGATGATGAATTATGGAAAAATTTAATGTTTTTAAAAAAATATGACGGTAGCTATTTTATATCATATCTTTTCTTATAATTGAAAATAATTAAAAAATATATATATATATATTTTTTTTTTATAGGAAATGCTGAAGATTTAGGACTGTATTTTGCAATTGATGAAGAAATTGATGGAAAAGTTATTTCTAAAGATCTTAGGGGTGGTGGTTCACGCATGCTTGTTACTAATAATAATAAAATTGAAGTTTGTTTCCAAATTATTATTTTGCTATGATCAATTTAAATTATTATTAATGCATACATTTTTTTTCCTCATTGCGAATTAGTATTTATATTACATGGCCGATTACAAGTTGAATCAGCAGACAAAAGAGCAAACTAGAGCATTTATTGATGGGTTTGTTCCAACAAGTTAAATATATTTAATATTGAATTTCTCTTGTAACTGTAATTAATCACAATTTTTTGTTTAGTTTTAAATCCATGATATCGGAAAATTGGATAAGAATATTTTCACCACCAGAATTACAACGGTATGTAGATTTTATAATCATTATATATTATTTAAATTTTTTAAGCTAATAAATTTTTTAACCACAGTGTTCTTTCCGGAGAGGATACTGATTGGGGTAATTACTTTTTCAATTCCATGAATATATCTATTCATCAAAATTGTATTACTTATACTTTTATATTGTAGAAATATCTGATTTGCGTAAATATACAGCTTATCACGATGGATATTTCGACCAGCATATTAGTATACGACATTTCTGGTCTATATTAGAAGAGATGAATTCAAAAGATAAAAGCGCCTTTCTTAAATTTGTAACAAGTTGTTCGAAGGTATTTTGAATTAAAAAAATTTTTTTTTTATGCTAATCATAATACTAAATTTTTTAAATATTTTAGCCTCCTCTCGGTGGATTTAAGTAAGAACATGAATGCATTTATAAATTATCTGTAGATATTGATAATAAATAATAAATTTTATTTTATAAATTTTTTTTTTAGATATCTTCAGCCACAATTTACAATTCGTATGATTTCAAGTGATCTTGATTCCAATCAACCGCGTTCAAGATTAAGTGTTCTAAAAAAATCGTTATTTTCTTCAAAATCTGGTTCAAAGGGAAGATTACCAATGAGTTCAACGTGGTATGTACCAGGATTTTTTTATTAAAACAATTATTTGTTTCAAAGAGATAATAATAATTTTATAATAATTTTTTGTTTTTAGTTTTAATTTATTAAAACTTCCATGTAAGTTAGTTTTTTGAGCCGATATAAATAGTAATTTGATTTTAATATTTTAACCCTTGTTCTTTTTTTAGCATATACACAAAAGTCTATAATGAAAGAGAAATTAAAATATGGTAGGTTATTTTAAAGAAAGAAAATTTTTTTTTAGTTTGAAAGTCACACATTTAATCAAATTTTATTTATAGCTATTAATTCTAATACCGGATTTGAATTATCTTGAAAAGATTAACAATGAATTTATATATTGTAATTTCTGTAACATTGCAACATAATATCTCTCTTTGTCTTTCTCTTTTTTTCGTATATATAATTTATTAGATAATTTTCATTCATTTTGCATTTAATAATAAACATATATATTTAAGATAAATTCCTTTATAAATTCAGAAACTATAAAGCATGATTAATTCCAGAACAACATAATTGGCAATAGTTAGTTTCCACCCTTTCTATTACAACATTGGTTAATTGAATTCAAAATCGAATCGAGAAGTACGTATTTTTATAGATAATTATTATAAAATTGATGGATATTCAGACAAGACCATAAAATTAAATATCAGTATAGTAAATACGCGAAGTTACAAATATTATGTACAGTACTTTATGTGTAACGAGCGGGCGTTGGATTATTAATAATTTTATAGCCTTAAAATAGAATATTAATCAAACCTAATAAACCTAATAATGGTAAATCTATTCAAGAAAAATATTGTAATACAGTATATAAGCATCAACCAAATTTTTTTTTTTTTTTTTTTTTAAGCTTTTAGAAATCATGACCAATTTATTGACTCAAGTTTTATTACGTGATATTGAAAAATTGTATCTTAATTCATATGATTATAATGTAATAATTAAAGTTGGTGAAGGTCTTAATATTAAAAAATTTAAAGCTCATTCAAATATTTTATGTGCGAGATCATCTTATTTTCAAGCTGCATTATCAGCAAATTGGGTTAAACGAGAAGATAATATCATATATTTAGATAAACCAAATATTTCACCAAAAGTATTCGAAATTATCTTAAAGTAAGTAAAAATTAATTAATAATTTTTTTTTTTTATTTTCTTTTATTCATTTCATTTTATTTTATTTTTTTTTTTAAAAAAAGTTATATTTATACAAGTAAATGTGTGATTGAAGCTGATAATATATTGCTCGATGTACTTGTTGCTGCAGATGAATTAATATTACTTGAACTCATTACGTATCTTGAGGATTACATTATTTCCAAAAAGAAAGATTGGATACATAAAAATCTCGTACAAGTTTGGAAAATTTCTTCACAACATGAAAGTTTTTCTAAACTTCAACCTTATTGTAATGAATTAATTGATGATAAACCGGAATGTTTATTTGAATCGGAAGATTTCATAACTATTGATAAGATAACTTTAGAAGAATTATTACAACGAGAAGATATTAATATTGGTGAAGAAATTGAAATTTGGAATAAAGTGATTAAATGGGGAATTGAAAAAGAACCAAAATTAGAAAAGGAAATATCAAAATGGACGCAAATTGATTTTGAGGAATTAAAAGAAAGATTAAAAGATCTTTTACCACATATAAGATTTTATACAATCCCAGGTAGTGAATATTATCAATATATTCGACCTTATAAAAAAATTCTTGAACGTGATTTTTTGAATGAATTAAAAAAATTTTATATTGATGAAAATTGTGAACCTCCACAAGATGTATTATTACATCGATCACCATTATCAAAAATAATTCATCCAAGTCAATTTGAAATTATTGCAAAATGGATTGATAGTAAAGAATTTATTAAGGAAGAATTAGTAACTTATAAATTTAAATTACTTTTACGTGGAAGTCGTGATGGAATGAATTCAGATAAATTTCATCAAATATGTGATAATAAGGGATCAACTTTAGTTATAGTTAAAATTGATGGAACTCGTAAAATAATTGGTGGTTATAATCCATTTTCTTGGACAAGTTCAGGAATTTGGAAAGTCACTAATAAAAGTTTTATTTTTTCTTTTAAAAATAGAAGAGATTTTAATGATTACATTCTTTCTAATGTAAAATTACCATTAATTGCGATTAGTGATGGACATTTTGTGGAATTTGGTGATGGGGATTTAGCTTGGTTTTCAAAAAGTTATTCTCATAAAGCTTATGATAAAAAGATTCTTGAAACAAGTACATATAATGTAGAAGATTATGAAGTCTTTCAGGTTATTAATAAGAATTCTACAACCCGATGATCTTCCGTGAACGATTTCATTTTCCACGTAACTCTGCATTATTAAAAAACCCATCCAAGTTTAATTATTAATAATTTCATATATTGATTAATCACGTAATAATTTTTTTTAACTTTAATTTAATTGGATCTCAAAATACTTTTAAAATCGATATCCCGTATAATTCGTATAATTCCGAAACTCTGGCTAAAAATATCGGATGATTTTGGCCCGCGTTATGATGAGTTTGACCGACATTATGTGCAAAAAGGTCAATATAAAGAAGGAAAGATGGATAGTTTATTTTTATTGAATGTATGAACGTGTAATATCAAATATTTAATAGTGTAATCATTATAAATCAAACTGTTATTTGAATTAATAATATCGATTTAGACCTTGTTTAAGGAGTCAAACTATTACATTATCTCATGAAGCAATATGTTTTCACGATAAGTAACATTTGCAAATGTATTCTTCTTGATCCTGTACGACATACTTTCAGATATGTAAACAAATATGCATGGTACAAGAAAATAACACCTGATGGTTCAAAGATTCAAGAACGATACATTTGCGTAACATTTGATTGCAGTGATTTGTTATTCTGGCAATGGGTGATCCTAAGAAAACTGGTTTTTTTGTAGATTTTTTATTTCCGTTTTTAGAATTACTTTAAATAAAACTAAAATAATTGGTTGATATCTTTTATTTGTGCATGAGTTTTTTTACACAAAAGTTGATTTTAAATAGATATGATCTGTACATTTCTATCCTTCCATTCGTTAAAGAAGCAAAATTTTAATCCACCTTTCCACATCTAACAGGTTAAACGTTAGAGAGTTAGGGAAAAAAGCTGATGATAGCATGACGCGTAAAAGTTTATACTTATGCGAATATTTAGAATAGTTATTTTTTTTAAAAAAATACGGTATAACTTAATCCCTAAACTACAACTGATTATTTAAAGAGAAAAAAATGGGGTATTTGTTTTTTTTTTTGATGTAACTTTACAATACCAAAACATTATTATTGAGTTATGCATAGTAGGAAAAATTGTTAAGTATAAAAAAAATCATAATAAATTCGGGAATGATCAGGTAATTATTCTTTTCTCACAATATATTTTTTAAATAATAAACAGTTAAAAAAAAAAACAGACAAGAGGCGAATTCTTTATTGATATTATCCATGTTGTGCGATCGTTTAATAAATTTGTACAACATCGGATTTATTCCCGTTCAAAAAGGTTTTTGCTGCGTATTTATTAATGAGTAGCCACATAGTTGAATAACGTACAATAATTGGATTATTAATGAAAATAAAAAATGAACTTTAAATTGATAAGGATTTTCAAATATATAAAGTTGATATGAACAAACTAAAAATCATCAATAAAGTCAAAATGTTGATAATCGCTGATTCTATAAAACAAACCAAGTACCTTTTGATATCGAACGTAATACTCATTTTTCAACTACAGGAAGAGATTATATTAAACTTACTCTTACATTATGTCAAGCAATTTTATTTATCTCGTTATTTTTCTTGAGAATATTTTATATTGAAGTGGTTTTATCCATTCCGGATTATTTGCAATATGCTGGGTAAGATCTAATATAATAAGATCATTTAGATGATATTCCCTTTTCTTTCTCAATATATATATATATATATTTTTGCCCTTTGAATTACCCTTTGAATTCAATAGATTTACTGTATGACGTTATGTTTATCGATCTGTTTAATTCGCGTGAGAAGTTGGAAATGGATTTTGAACTCGCATGTAACGTCGATCTGTGCAGCAGCGTGCCTTTGTGCAATATGGCAATTAAGGATTGCTTCGATATTTTATCGTGATACAGAATTAATAATCGCGATTATAAATCTCGTGATTTCAATTATACTTTGCGTCACATTATATCAACTCCCGAAGGTCCTTCTGTATGTAATAAAGGAGGTCATCCGATTACATCAATCGTTTATTGTTCATATGGGATTTTATTACATTTTCCACGATAATTCCACTTATTCGTAAATCTTACAGAAAAAATACTCTTGATGACTCAGATTTAGATGAACTTCCAAATGAATTTACTGCGAATGAATTACATAATAAAATACGACAATGGCGTAGTAATAATCTATTATATAGAATGTGGAAAGGTAATCAAAATATTATTTTATTAGAAATTTTTTTTGTAATAATCTCATCATTTTTGCATTATTTACCAATATTTATTTTTCAAGGTGATAAACAAGATATTGAATGGGCTATATTTTGTGTATTTGGAATATTAATTGGTGGTTTATTACATGTATTCGCTATATCTCAACATCAATATTGGGGTTGTTCCGTATTACAATCGAGTGTCAATTCAATGTTAAATTCAGAAATTTATTTAAAAAGTTTTTAAAAAAATTAAAAATAATGTTAATGAATTGGGTAAAATAAGTAATTTAATGGCGGTTGATGCCAATAGAATATCTCAATTTATGATTTGGTGGGCATCTTTAATTGAAGGTCCTATTCAAATTGGAATTGGTTTATTTTTCTTATATAAATTAATAAGTAGTGCTTGTTTAATTGGTATATTAGTTTTAGTAATAATTTTACCAATTCAAAGATGGACTGTTAAATATTTCTCTGAAAATCAAGAAAATCTTATGAAAACTAGAGATTATAGAGTTGCTTTAATGAATGAAGTTTTACAGGGAATTCGAATGATTAAATTCAATTCATGGGAAAAGAATTGGATATCGAGAATAACAAATGCACGTAAAATTGAATTAAAATTCTTGAAGAAGAGTTTTATTTTAATGAGCGTATTTAATTTATTATGGATCGCGTCCCCAATATTAATTACGACCGTTAGTTTTTTGTCATACACGAAAATTCAAGGAAATGAATTAACTGCCGCTATTGCATTTACTTCTGTTACTATATTTAATGAAATTAGATTCTTATTAAATGATTTAGCTGAATTATCATATTAGCATTACAAGCCATAGTTAGTTTTTATAGAATCGAAAAATTTTTAATTAGTGATGAAAATAAGAATATTACTTTTAAAAGTGATGATAAAATTGGTTTTGAGAATGCTACTATTACTTGGAATAAACCTGAAGAAAATATTGAAGAAAGTTTTATAATGAAAGATTTGAATATCGAATTTCCGATAGAAATATTAAGTATTATATGTAAATAATTGTTTATTTTTATTTTTAATAATTTAAATATTTTTTATATCACTATTTTATATCAAAATTTTAAAATTTTCTTCCTTTTTTTTAATGGATTTATTGTAACTTAGGTGGTCCAACCGGCTCAGGAAAGGTACAAACAAATAGATAATATGTATACATAATTTAAGAATAGATATTAAATTTTTAAAAAAAAATTTTTTCTTCTAAAATTAATTAGACATTATTATTAATGGCATTACTCGAAGGTAATTTAATAAAAAATCATTATATGATATAAATTTCTTGTTTTCGATGTTCTTAAAATAAAGAAATTCCCTTTTAGAAGCAGAAATTCCATCCAGCAAAGTATTTTATCCAATTCACAAGTAAATCACGAAAATTATGAATCAATTAATTCTGAATGGGTAATATATAATAATAGTATTGCTTATGTGGCATAGCATACATGGTTACAAAGTGGTTCGATACGCGAAAATATATTGTTCAATTTACCGTTTTTAAAATAAAGAAAGATATAGTCAAGTAGTGAAATCTTGTGTATTAGGTAAAGATTTTGAAACCTTTGCGGATGGTGATTTAACTGAAATTGGCGAACAAGGTGTGACTCTTTCTGGAGGACAAAAACAACGAATTGCTTTAGCAAGGTAAAAAAAAAAAAACAATTTAATAAATTAATTATCAGTAAAATTAATAATATATGATTATTTATTTATATTCATATAGGGCTGTTTATTCGAGAGCCAAACATATTTTAATTGATGACGCTTTGAGTGCCGTGGATACTAATACTGCAAATTATTTGATTAACGAATGTATTTCCGGACCATTAATGAATAAAAGAACAAGAATTCTTGTTACTCATCATTTAAACCTAACTTTATCCGTTGCAAACTATATAGTGAGTTTACTATAAATGATAACTTACTTTTATTGTGCTGTATATTCGATACGATATATTATTTATTTAAATATTTATTATTAGATTATGATAAATAATGGAAAAATTGTTGATAAAGGTGAAATATCGGAATTATATGATAATGATTCAATAAATATTCCAAAAGAAATTATATCTGAAGACATCATAAGTGAGAGCAGTAACAATACTACTAATTCTCCATTACAAGTGCTTTCAATTAAAGAAAATTCTGAAGAAATTTTGGTAAGAGAAACTTCAAGAATTATAAATCTGGATATGGAAGTTATTGAGGATGAAAAAATGGTAAATGACATGATAATAATTAGCGAATTTGATGGTGATAATAAACCTAAAGTACTAGTAAAAGAAGAAGGTAAATAATGCTTATAAATTACTTTTTTTAAAAAACTTATTTATATATTAAAATATCATTTTGTTTTTGAATTTTATAGAAAAAGAATCTGGAACAATAAAATTAAATATTTATTTAAAATATTTTGAATCGAATGGAAGTTATTTGTTCTGGATCATAACTTCGATATTATTCATAAGTACAAGAGCTGGACATTAGAAGGATGGTGGTTAAATGTATGGTCAAATTTAACTCAAAACAACTCTTTAACCAAACAACATAATGTAAATATCTATATTATTATTACAATGTTATCTGTATTTTTTGGTGTGATTCAATTTTCTTGGTTATATTATGGTTCATTACAAGCATCAAAAAAATTATATTATCAATTACTTATTAGAGTTATTAAAGCTCCATTAAGATTTTTTGATACTACACCAATTGGAAGAATATTAAATAAGTTTAGTAAAGACTTTGAGGTTATTGATAGTACTGTACATTGGCAGGTAGATATATAATATAATATATATAATTTTTGGATCTTGAATTAATTTCATTTTTACTTTAATTATTAGTTGATTTGGGATTATTTCTTCATAATGTAAGTTAAAAATAATAATGGAATCATTGTTTTTTAAAAGTTGTTATTTATTTATTTATTATTCTTTTCTTTTTATAACAGTTGCTAATGATGGTTGGTGTTGTAATAGTAATAAGCGTAATCACAAAAATAAAATTATATTAATATTACAATTTTAAAATTTTTAATAACATAATTGATTAATAATTTATTTTATTGTTTATAGAATTTGTTATAGCAACAATTATATTTGGTATTATTATTTAATATTTCAATCTGTAATTATTAAATTCACAAACTGACACTTGTTCTTTTGTTTCGTTAGTTATTATTTACATGATTATTGGAACATTATATTCAAAGGCATCAAGAGAATTAAAACGATTAGATTCAACAACAAAATCCCCATTGTACTCTCAATACACAGAAACATTAAAGTAAGTTATAAGTAATTATATTTATAAATTTTATATAAGATTTTTAATTAACTTTATTGAAATAATTAGCGGAATAACAACAATAAGAGCATTTAATGTTACTGAACAATTTATGAGTGAAATGTTAACGAGGTAAAAAAAAAAAAAAAAAATATATAATTTTTTTGGATTTTTTTTTTTTAACATCCGTAATTGAATTAATATTGGAATCCATTTTTTTATATACTAGATTGGATAATAATATTCGACCATTTTATTTTCTTTGGATGGCAAATCGTTGGTTACAAATATGGACAAATGGTATAGGAGCATTCTTTCCATTTATTGCCGGTGTAATGATACTTTGGAAATTACAAGAAATAAACGCGAGTTTAGCAGGATTATCATTATCATTTTCAATGACATTTACCTCACAAATAATGTGGTCAATAAGAAAATTTACTCAACTGGAAATGAGTTTAAATTCTATTGAAAGGATTGTTGAATTTTTAAATATTCAACAAGAGAATTATCATGAAGTAGTTAAGGTAAAAGAAAGAAAAAGTTCGGAAAAAAATTGGCTCATGAATGGAAATATTAAATTTGAAAATTTAAAAGTCAAATATGCTGAAGATTTAGAACACGTATTACATAATATTTCTTTTGAAATTAATGGGAAAGAAAAAATTGGAATAGTTGGAAGGTAGCATATATTTTATAATAAATTGTTTTTTTATGTATATTTTCACTTATATTTTCATAGAACTGGTTCTGGAAAATCCACAATGTCATTATCATTATTCAGATTTTTAGAAGCTTCAGAAGGAAAAATATTTATTGATAATATTGATATAAGTAAATTAAATCTTGAAGAATTAAGGTCGAATCTTACAATTATACCTCAAGATCCAATATTATTTTCTGGTAAAAATAATAGTGTGTATTATTTTTTAAACAAAATAAAATATTTTGATTTATTTCCTTTTTTTTATAGGTACTATAAGATCAAATATCGACATCTTTTCGCAATATTCAGACTATGAAATATTTGAATCTTTAAAAAGGGTCATTACCATTATCGTCATCAAAATCTTTAAACAACCATGCTTTAACTGCAGAAGATTCTAACGTTACAAGTGAATTATTAATAAATATATTTTCTAATTTAGATACACCAATTAGTGAAGGAGGTAATAATTTAAGTCAAGGACAACGTCAATTATTATGCCTTGCAAGAGCTTTATTAAAGAAAACTAAGATAATAATAATGGATGAAGCAACTGCCAAGTAGGGACAATATTTTATTGTCATATTTTGAACTTTTTTAACTAAATATTTATTTAATACGATTTTATATTTTTTTAGAATTGATTTTGATATGGATGAAAAAATTCAAAAAATGATTAGAAATGAATTCAATGATTGTACTATAGTTTGTATTGCCCATAGATTACAAACTATCATTGATTATGATAAAATATTGGTATTAGGTATATAATTTATTAAATGATTTAGAAAGATTGTAAAAAGATGTTATAAATTTTAATTTTAATTTTTTTCACTTTATAGATCAAGGATGCGTACTTGAATTTGACAGGTAATTTTTTTCTCATAATCCCATCCAAAACGAATTATCAAACTTATATATTTTTTTATCATAGTCCGTTTCAAAATTTTATCAAATGTGTAAACAATCTGGAGATTTTGAAAAGTTGAAATCATTAGCTTTAAAACAATCATAAATATAATCCTAGTAAAAAAAAAAAAAAAAAAAAAAATAGGTTTATTGTGGAATTGTATTAAATTACCAGTTACTCTATGTATCACTAATAAATCATACTGTATATTCATTTTATTAATTAATTGGCATATAACAATCAATATTTACCCTTAATTGATAAAATTCCACAACTTCAAATAGTCGTTGTATCGTGGTTTATCGTTTCGGGAAAGAAATATTTTAAAATTTTGCATACAGATGTCAGACAGTATCAAAATACGTGACTATTTGGCCGGCATTACGTGATTTAGAATTAAGTATGTGACAAATAAGGGATACGGGTGACAAATATTAATATCGATATAAAAAAATAAAATACAGTACGTCAAATTACAAATTGGACATAGTGCATCACCAAATAATCTCAGAATTTGATCCATAACATAAAGAAATTAATTTTAACCAAAAATTATGAAAAAAAGGTAATTTTTTCTAATAAATATACTAGTCACATAATAAGATAAATTTATTTTCGTGCTGTATGATTAAAAGATATTCAATCTTTTAAATTCGCGTAAGATTTTATTATGAAACAAACCGCTTCAATTCACTGCATAATAATAGTCCTTGAATTACATACAGTTTGTCTTAATAAAACTAGATACATTTTTCTTACTTGACCCAAACTTTTAATTTTAAAATGCCTAATAATAAACTATAATAAACTCCAAAGAATACTTACTAAAAATTCCGTAATATGCATAATATGCTAGTTAAATGATTTCAGCTTTTTTTGTCTTTTTTTTTTTCTTAGCCAATTTTGGCATTATATATCTAATAATATCCTGTATATTAAAAAAGATTTCGGGGAATGTGGAAGGTGCAACTCTGACGTGACAATTATTTTGATATACAATCATGTGATACTACTTCGCTTTACTATTTTGAGTAAAAATAATATGATGGTGATTATTTGAGATAATTTTTATGTTTTTCTCATCCTATTGCAAGTTCCAAATTGAAACGCCAATAATTACTTCTAACTGCGCTGCTAAAGGCACATAGCTAAAAAGTATCACATATCATGCATTAGCAGTTAGATAAATCTTATGAGGTTTAATTAAACAATCAGAATGTCGTATGATTAAATCACTTATGCATGTGAAATATTTAGTATAGTAAGTGTTTGCTACAATAATATCTTTTATCAAGAACGAAGTGATCGCATCTCATAATTCTGATTATGTCTTTAACCAACCTCAAGACTCTCACATACAATATCCTTAAAATTCTTGAGGATGCATCTGTTAGAGATATGGAAGTTCCAGAATTAGCTCCATGCTTGGAATGTGAAAACAGAATTCTTGCTCTCTCTCTTATGCCATTCATAACCTTATCTTGTGGCCGTGTCCTTCATAGACTATGTATCAAAAAAGACATTACCTGATATTCTAAACATATGTCCTTTTCCCAAATGTGCAAAAACTATTGAGACAGGAGGGATGAGTACTAGACGAGATTCTGAATCATCTCAATCAAGTGGAACTTCGGCCATATCTAATCTGTTTGATGATAGTTTCACCCTGAATTTACCAACAATCGGCCAAGACATGGATGTGAATAAGGATGGGTATTAACTCAGCCTGATGCCAGCAGTAAGAAGCGGGCTAATGAGTCTGCCTCTATGGATAACCCTCTAAGGCACCGGTTTAAGATGAGGATTCTCACATATTAAAAAAACTTATCCAGGAGTTGAGTACTGATGTTCCACGAATTGTTGAAGTTAGGGAAAGGGAAGCTCTCCAAAGAGAATCCATATAAGGGATGAGAATAGGATTTTTTTCAATTTGTATTTAAAAATTTCCAATGTTGAGATCCATGCTGTCTTTGCGAAAGAGAGATCCTTAGTTTTATGGCGTTTACCGTAATGACGCCTTTGAGAATAAAAAGAAGGATGTACAAAAAAAATAGTCCACAGTAATTATTATAGAAACGTTTATTTTTAACTTTTGTATTTTTGCGTGATACTTCACACTATTTGTAAAAAAAAAAACAGAGTATAATAATATCAATTCGCATGTTGATTTTTATTTTATTTGTACATATAACCTTTACTATTTCTATTTATCATCTTTATCATTATTATATTAATTAATATGATAATATGCAACAAGTTTTAGATAGTATCTATCATTAAAGAATTTCATTAAGTACAATATTAAAATCAAGTCTCCAACCACATGTAAGGTTAAAATGGTTGTTCCAGGTACATGTAAAATAAACTGGTGGGTTTCCATTTGCGTCACAATAAATACCATATGAAGGTTGGTTAGGTCGGTTGTTTTGTTGAACTACAGCAGTTGAAGCTTGCCCAGGGTTTGGGTTCTGACGAGTGATTTCAGGTATAGCGATGCCAACGTATTCAATTCCAATCCGGAATCGCTTACAATGATTAACTTTATTTATCGCGTTGCTCCGATCCGGATCTTTATCAAAAAATACCTGCAGGAATTCAGATCTGATAAGTCAAAACCATTTACATTTTCCTTAATAGAGATTTAATACAATTACCTCAATTCACACATCCGGAGGTGAATTTGATAATTTGCGATGAATATATTACCCCCATCGTACTAAATTATTAATATAAAATTCCTAAGATCAAATAAATGATATATAGGCGTGTAGACTATAATTAGACTTACTTTAATAAGTAACTTATTTCCGATTCCGTCAGCGGAATATATTGAATGTATCGCTTCGAGTACACGTGCGCCAGCTTCGTTCATACCTAGTTCATCAGGAAGGTTGATCTCGACGACATCATCTTTTTGCACATTCTCCAATAATTCATCAATTTTTGCGCAGATCTATTGTAGTCGTTACTCATTAGCCCATACTCCTTGTTATTCTTCTTAAACAGTATTAAACATAACTTACCTGAAAAATTTTGGAGGTTTGCCTTGTTTCTCGAGTCACTTCAAATAACGTTTCTTCTACACCTTCTGTTGCGATACTCATAAGAAAATGAAAAAATAAAATTATTTGAAAGTAAAAACACGAGAAAACGCAGAGCAAACGGAGAAACGGAAAAAGCAATTCGATTCCTTTATAATCACCTTGAACTTTTTTGACACGTGTATTGCCACGTGATTTTGCGGTCTGAAATTAATTTAAACGTACTCCAGCTATGGATAGAAATTCTCGAGTAGAACCATCGTCAAAAATCTGCCTGATAGGACGTTGGTATTTATTACTATCCTTGAAGTTACGAAGCCCAAGACGAAATGCATGTTGTACATTGTCTTTATGTGAACACCATTCAAAATTAGACGCTTTATTGTTAGTAGAGTTGCCATCAATATGATTTACATATTCTTTTCCGTCTTCTTTGGGACAAATGTTAATGCTACCAAGCGATGAACAAAATATCCTTCTCGAGCGACTTTTCGATAACCTATATGCAATGAACCTTGGGTGATTACACCATTTGTTAACTGAATTCTTCCAAGATGAAACTCCGAATTTTCGTGAATTAAGCTCTATTTCTCTCCATTCTTCATTGGGATTGGGATTGGGTTCTATGTGATCTTCATAATACAATCCAACGCCAGCCACCAGAGGTTTTTTGTTTCCCACTACAACATTCTGAAATACAACATACTGCGATTTTGATTGTGTCACTTGCGAGGCTAATAAAATCCCAAATCCGAACAACATTTCCATCTAACGTTTTCTGCACGATTTTTCTAGAATTACCATGGCAAGGACTTGGGAATACACTACGTTCAGCATTCTCTTTAGGAGTTACCCATTCCAAATTATCAGCCCGATTATCATGTTTAATGCCATTGATATGATTAACATGAGGCTTATTCTCTGGATTAGGAATAAATGCTCGCGCAACTAAAATATGAACTGCGATACTCTTATAAACATTGTTAATTTTTAACCCTATTCGTATATAACCTTTTCTTTTACAGGGATTTCGCTTAAATATCATACCTTGTTTGATTTTGATACGTCCCAGATTAGACACTAATAAGTCCGAAACAGTTGCTACTGGTAACCAAACTTCCATTATGATGTCTGTTATTTATCATCATATCTACTTTTAAATTTAGATCGCAAAGCCTGAGAGATCAATATTTCGCAATATACAGACTTGAGAAGTCTGGAGGATAAAATCGAATCATTTAGAGAGTGGCACCTTGACTACCATAAAAAAACTAAAGATGCTAGCGCGAGGCTCAAAGATTGGTCAATGATGAAGTCAGGGAGGAGCTTCCAAAGGAGGTAACTAAACCAACGCTTCGGAAGAAAACAGAAAGGGCTCGAAAAATTTATAATCTTTTCCGTCGCATCGGATATGATAAGATACAACGAATAAGATCATTCTCGGCTTTGACTATCGCTAAATTAGGTGACCCGAGGTCACGGCCTCTGTTTTTGTATTGCGCCACATCATGTATTAATAAAGTTTCCGCCCATATCGGGCTAGTGATTTTTAAACCAATGCTTGATAAAAATAAAGTTTTATTTATACTGCCCCTGTTAATTAATTATATTAACGCGGGAATTATCTAACAATTTTAACAAAAATTTTCTTTCTCTAATCTAATATTAATTAGCAAGATTTGGACAACACTAGAAGCGACTGGACTATTGAATGGTCGATTTCTCTCCTCCTGCAACGACGAAATAAAAATGCTACAACCATTCCTAACCAAATTAACCCAATCCAGTTTGATAAACAAATAGCTAGCATATTATTTGAAGATTACTGTCGTTGATCTGTATTCGCAATATCAGAAGTTACAGTTGGAATTGTTTTTATGTTTGTTGATGTAGAGAGAGAAGAGTATTAGGGGACACGCCATCATTAATTTGAATAATTATACAAAATAATAATAATGGATAATTAATATATCTGATATTTCTAGTATAAATTAACATATAAAATATCAATCAATAAATCCCTTTAAATTTACTTACCAATTTCTTAAAAACCAAACTTCTCATCGAAACCACCTAACAAACAGCAAGTGTAATAAGTAATTTTGATGTACATCCGTAAAAACCTTTCTCTCATATATTTCCTAATTGAAATAAATAAATAAAAAGAGGGAGTTAATATTTTGTAAAAATTAAATACATTTGATATAAAATTGGACATACGTTGCAACCCCACTAAAATGCATTTTATCGAATCTAATTATAAATATTAAAATTGTTAGCTTCTATCATTAAATAATTAATCGATAAAGGAAATTAACACTTGATCTTTTCTATAAAATCTCACCGCAAACGCTACTAAAATAAGTATCACGAGATTCGATAAATCTTTTTTGTACACACTAATAAATGATCGTGAGGATTTTCTGCTTTATATTCATATCCTCTTAAATCATATATTGGAGCAGAATCCTCTAAACCTATTTGTTTCCCATTGTGGTTCATAATTCATTATTTTTGAAGTGTAAGCTCGTGGATATCAGCTTTCCCTTATGGCTTCTTTTCCCAAAATCTTCTCGCCTCACCTTCTTCCATATGGCTAAGTCTTTATAGTCAATTTTCGGTTTTCGAGATTCTTATGTTGTCGTACAAAGCTCCAGTCGATCTGCAAATAAAAAAAAAGTTAAATATGCCTTATATTTATGGTCTTTAACACATAGTATAAGAACCTAAATATGTAGTTGTTCCTGAACCGCCTTTTTTATATTATTCATAGGCCATGTTTATAAAACTATTATCATAAATAAAAGAATAATTGAGCAAAACAGATCATTTTTTATATAGTTACACAAAACGTGAAAATCGTGTAACGAATAATCAATTTGCAACAAATTTCATAAAATACAGTATGTTTATTGTGTATTGGTTAAAATTTTTGTTAGAAAAAAGTGTTCGTTATTCAGTATGATGATAAGCTGAAAATTACTTATATGAGTTCGTTTAGTTTAATTGGTAAAATTCTAAAAAAAAAACGCGATTATATTTTTTCATTTGGACATGTTGATGATTCAAAAAAAAGGAGTTAAATAAAAAACATTTTTAAAAATTTATTATATTAATTTTATTTAATAAAAAAAAAAATTCAGAAAGGTTTAAATTTATAAATTGAAGTATCAAAATAACAAAAGTGCATTCAGTTCATGCACGTATATTTTATTTAATAGAATAGCATTTTTTAATGTGAATTATTTTAAAGATTTTTAGATCATAATAAACCTGAAACAAATAAATATAATATCAATCGTTACAACCAATAAAGTCGCAGAAAAAATTACTTTAATCATTTAAATTCCCACCTCTCAACCGCTCAAACAAGTCTTCATTCAAAAGTACTACCTCCCCATCCGGTATTAGCTCTACCAGGGTCGCGAAAGATGATATATCCACGATCACTACTGGCTTTCAATTCTTTCTCAAAAAATTCACTTAATTCCTTAATCATTTTCTTAATCGTTGGAGAATCTATACCAAGAGATGTAATATTAGCAATGAAAGCCGGTTCGTCTGAATCATTAAAGATCATTGAGAGGTTATCTTGTAGAGAAACGCAAATATATAAAGCCGGTTTGCCAAGAGCATTGGACGAGTAGGTACTCAATGCTCTAATGAATTCTTGGTGGTTTTTGACCTATTTATATTGAAAGAGAAAAGGTGAGATAAAGAATAAGGAAAAAGGAAGAGAGCTTGTAAACTTATTTTGAATGAAATATGTAATGTTTTTATAAAAATTTCTTACCTGAACATTGGTTTTAATCTCAATATATGGCATTTTTTATTTATAAATTGTTAGAATTTTTTTTTCTTGAGTTTTTTTTTTGTGGGATTACGGGAAAGATTGTCTTTTTATTTGAAAAGTGAAATGATTTGATTTTACGAGAATGGAACTGACTTTCATAGAAAACGTCATTATACATTTATAAGGTTAAATTTAACTCGATAAAACAAACAATTAATCAACGCCTTGGGACAACTTACGTCTATTTATGTATCCAAACTACTGTATGTATCAAAACTATCAAAACTAGTAATCGTTGTGCCCCCAAGTCATAATATTCCTATGATCCAAATCAAGATAATTACTATATAAGGAAAGTAATTCTCAAGGCATATTGTCACTTCAGTAAATTGGTCCAGGTGATCGACATCCCAGAATCAGAGAGAAAAAATAGTAAAGAGCATCCTAAATTTTTCTCATAAAATTCAATGATTTACTTCTTTAAGCAAAAGATTTCCTAAATTATATTACGATTGTTGATATCATTAAGATACCTTTGAACAATTGAACTTTTTCAATTGAATTTATCATAGATCTTGATAAGAAGAATATCTTAAAATTTCAATTATAATTTCAGATTATATTATAATGAGAAATAAATTATGTATGAGCTTATTAAAAACCTTTTTAAGATTTTCGGATCCTAAGATAAGGCAAGTGATAGATCAAAACATAAAAACATAAAGCAGATCGAATTAATCTCAAAATAGATCGATAGATTAGAAATTAAGAATTTAAATTATTTGCTCGCGGATATAACCCGATTAGTTATCAATAAATTAATTTGTTACATATAGAAAAAATGTGCAGTTAGTTTTACAATAACTTGCCATATTTTTTGTTTTTTGAATGATTTTATTACATAGAATTTCTGATTATTTCCTTCAGCTTTGATGATTAATTCGTGAAAATTAACAGAGTTTGAGAAATGTCTGCAAAAGCAATAGGATTTATTATCAGTTGAATTTTGCTGGAATAGGAGTGGTTAATTTCTTGATTAGTTTTTTCTTTGCTATCCGCGAAGGTGTTCATTAGCCCACTTTTAAATTTAAGCTTCATTATGTTTAATACTCAATTGATGGTCATTCTATCATAATGCGGATAATTCTTTCAAAATAGTTTGGAGATTTTAGATCCAATAGGGAAACAACCGTAGGGTCCAATTTTGTGACAAGATCAAATTCTTGCTGATGGTTAATTAAGATAACGGTAAAGAAAATAATGATAGTGAGAATAGCGAGAGGGAAATCCTTGTAACAAACCTTATACAACTCGGGCATATTTTGCACGGGTTCCTTTGGTAAAATCTTTTCTTGATTGTAAATATTATTCACAATTTATAAGGTTTTTATAATTCTGTCAAGAAAAAATAAGTCCGGATTGATCCCGAAGCCTTTTCTTATTTCTCTGTCTCGCCTTACCTCCTCTAATGATTTAGCCTTTGCATAGGTGCGTTGGTTTACATTGGGATAGTTTCATTAGTAATTATATCTACAATTTTTTTTGGTATTTTGCTCTAAACAATCGATGGTGGTGAAATAATGGTTAATTGAGAAGTTTGCGTGACTGCAACGTGTCTGCATCTTAGCTTGTGTATTACTAATGAATCGGGTATGCTGTTTGATTTCCTCGAAATCATGTCTTACTAAATTATTCTCGGTAACAATAAATAAAGTTTTATAATTTTAGAACCCCGTGATTCCCTTAACTTTTTCAACATTGCTATGATAAAAATTTCAAACAAAATTTTGCTTTTTTTTTTTACATTCATTATCCTCAAGGTTCTCCTGAATTAAACTTTGTTATGTGCAGATTTTATTTGCTTTTGACGTTTTTGGCTCAAATCCGAAATATTACAACAAATTTCGGCAAGTACAGCAGTATATTATAGTTTACATTTTAAAATGGCTCAACTCGTTATTAAAGCAAGAGTTCACCTCCAAGTTTTTACAGTAGGTTTATAAATGGGTTAAGGCGGTTTAATATTTCACTTTTTCATATAAAACTTTGGACATTCAATATAAGAACCTATCATATTTGCAAGTTTTTCATCTTTTAAGCAAATTTTCAATCCATTTAAAATATTTGCAATAAACAAGAACGCAGTTACATTAAGATATAAAAATTATTCCCAGAGCACAATGCTTGTGGGAATCTTTAGAAACTATTGTTATTTTATAGTTAAATGATTATTTTATTATATGTTAATTGATCAATTTTAATTTATTAAAGTATCTGATATAGTTTTGATCCATGTCCCACCTTATTACACTGTCCAATAAATAAAATTCTAAAAATATACGATTACGTTCGGAAAAAATCAGCATAAATCTTTTTTGTTTTCCGATATCCTCATATATGTGAAAAATATTAACTACTAAATTTCTTTTTAATCTAGCCATTCTTCCCTCCATAGTGGAAAGCTCTTTTTTTTAATTTCTTATTTTCTTCTTCAAGAAAATCAACTCTTTCTTTCAATCTTCCATAGCGAATCTAAATTTTATAATCTATACCATTTTCATCCCTATTAATTCCGCAATTATGCCTATTTTTTTTAACTCCTTTTCTAATTCAGATGATTATACCAAATAAATCCCGCTTCAATAACATTCATTCCAATGTTAACCACATTACCTCCTGTATTTGTAGTTGGTATCATATATCATATTATCATATTGAGAATATAGAAAAGTATTGTTATAATCTGCTTCACTTAAAGCGATACTTCCAACGACAGCTCCTGTGCAAGCTTCAGGATGTCATTTGACGAATACCTTATGAATCTTTTATCTTAGTAGTGGATGGTGCAAATACTTTCTACACTTAGAACGACAGAATTAGAAAGAATAAAGTATGTAATCATGTAGCATAGAATGGTAGTATGTCGCAATTATAATTTGCATATTTTACACTATTTATAAATAAATATGAATTGTGATAAATTGGAATTAATACCATTGTAGACGAAATTTTATTTAATATTACAACTAAGAAAATTGGAGTAGCGAGTTTCAAGGAAGAACCCATAAAATGAGAGTTCCTTATTATTCTAACAATTATAGCTATTCCTATATATACTCTTATCTATATTTCAGTTAAATATGAATTTCGAGTCCATACGCGTCGGAATGCCAAATTACAATTACGGATCCAAATATTCCATAATAGCAAAATTCATAATGGCGATCTTTGATGTCAATTATGTAATTTTTTTGCATTACATTTTGCGGAATCGACACTTATGGCACGGCAGCATTACGGTAAACTCCATATGCGTATAATATGAATTTTCATAGCCAAGAATCTATGATAAAATTAGTATTATTCTTGATTTCCGCATTAATTTCTGAATCGTGTGAGTTGATTTCATTGACGAATTTTTTCTTATATCACACAAGAAGTCAAGAGCAACCACATAACAAGTAGTCATCGTTTTTTCTAAAAGACGCTTTATTACAAAAATTGGATCGTTTATTTTTTCTTCTGAACGATCGAATTGATATCGTGGCGATAAGAAATATTCACACGGAAATAATAGATTATTGGAATTGCAGATTGTTCTATTCCATCTTGAATTAGATATCACCTCAATTATCTGTTATGGAAAATAGGGAAATATTAAATCGACCCTTAAAAGAAATTTATCAAATCGTTCTAAAAACTCCCTCTAAAATTAAAGGAACTTACCTCTTCCGCAGTGTTGTGATAGGAGTCTTCCATAATCTCACGGAACCTCATTCATTTCCTATAATTGTGGGAAATACCAATTTAAGATTACTATTTAAGATTACTTCTATAAAAAAAGTCATTAGAAATTCAAAGAACCGAACCACAAAACTCTTTCGTAATTAATAACTAAGGATTTATGGTGAACGGAATATGAGAACAGAACAGTCTACTTTTACATGTTTATTATTTTTATTAATTTAAATTTTTTTTTAAAAAAAAAAAATTTAAATTGCCTAATGGATTTAGATAAGTATGTCGGTTGCTTGAAATTAATCATTGTCGAAGTCGAATACATTTCGTCTCATAAGGATGTTTGAAAGAGCATGAAGTATTCATATCTCATATGAAATAAAATGGTCATTGAGAGACATATATAGAAGTTTGTTTTTGTTTATTTCCACAAAGCCAAGCCATTCATAACAAGTTTTCGCACAGGTTTATTGAAGTGGTAAATCATAAGGACGATTATCACTAACTATACTACATTGAGAATGTTTTTTCCGGAATAAAATGCAGATATAAATCTTTTTTTTTTTTTTTTTTTTTTTTAAAAAAAAAAAAAATGACCACGGAATTTTTAACATATTTATCGCAAGACTTAATAAAACTTTTAGAAAATAAAAAGAATTATGATTTTATAATTAAAGTTGATAAAAATAATAATAAAAAAGAATTCTATTTACATTCACATATTCTTGAAACAAGATCCGCTTTTGTTGAAGACGCTATTTCTAATGGATTGGCAAGAAAAGAGGATAATATTTTCATTTTGGAATTTCCTGATATTTCTGTTAATGTGTTTGATGTTCTAATTAGGTAACTTAATTGAATGATTAAAATTATTTAAAATTTTCTAACATCCGACGTAATAATTAATGTTTTTTTATTTTATAATTTAGGTATATTTATGGTGGTATTATCAACCTTGAACAAAATGAGGCCGCAGATATTTTGAACCTTTTAATTGTTTGTGAAAAACTTAAGATTAAAGAATTATATGATCATGTTCAAAAATATCTTATCGAACATCACCAAGATTGGCTCATACAAAATTTTGCTTTAATTCAACGAGTCAGTTCAAAATCCACTGAATTTACCAGATTAAAAAATTTTTGGACAATGACTGTCTGTAAAGAACCTGAAATTTTATTCAATGCTATTGATTTTACATTTGTAGATAAAGAAGCATTATTATCTCTTTATAAGGATGAAAATTTATGTATGAAAGAAAATGAATTATGGGATCATATTATTCGTTGGGGTAAAGCACAAAATGCTGAATTACCAGAAGAAATTACTAATTGGACGACAGATGATTTTAAAATTTTAAAGAAAACTCTAGATGATTTCATACCTCATATTAGATTTTATGAATTCTCATCAGTGGATTTTTGTTACAAGATCATGCCTTATAGTGGAGTTCTTCCTAATGATTTATACCAGGATCTTTCAAGATATCATTTGGTATCAAACTGGAAACCAAAATTTAATAATCTTACTCCAAGAAGAATAAATATAACTTTAGATTCTAAACTGATTAATGATGAACAAGCAGCACTTATTTCATCATGGATTCAAGGAAATAACGAAAACAAAAATACATTTAAAAATATTTATTATAAATTTCAATTACTTACTCGTGGTAGTCGTGATGGATTTACGGGTGAGGTATTTCATAAAATGTGTGATAACAAAGGTCCTACAATTACAATTATGAGATTAAAAGATGACTCATCAATTCTTGGAGGTTATAATCCAGTTAGTTGGGATATTAATAAACGTGAAAATTTTGAAAAAACTTCAGAGAGTTTTATTTTTAGTTTAGATAAGGAAATAATTTTATCTAGAGTTCAAGTTCATGATGATGCTTTATATCACTTTGATGGTTCAAATTTTGTTGATTTACAATTAAATTATACTTTTAATGCGTCAAATGGTGTATATTATGCTAAACGTGCATACGATAAAAAAATACACAATGAAGGAAACTTTATTGTTGATGAATATGAAGTTTTTAGTGTAACAAAAAAGCAATAATAATTTTTAACAATTAATAACTTCTGTTATTAATATTCTCGATACTTCACTTTCATAAATATTTTTCTGTTAAAAAAATATATATTTCAGTCTATTTTATAAAGAATTATTTCAAACCATAAAATTAAAGTAAGATAAAATTTAAATAAAAGAAAAAACTTATCCTTTTAAAATGAAATTTACGTCCAACAGAGTGAGAGAAACAATCAGACTGATCATTTGAGTGATATCAAATTTATCCTTCGCCGATATGGTTTATTATGTTTTATTAAAGAAAAATAAAATTATATCTTTTAATTCACTTCGCGTCACTTTATCAATTTTATCTTACTCTTTTGCAAAAACTAAGACATTTATCAGCAAAATCTGTACATTTGATCCTACATTTAATAATATTTTTCAAGAATAAATCAAAAATTTAAAATAATATAAGTTACGACAAAGTCATTTATTTATTGATTTATTGCATCCACAATTAGTACAAATGCAAGAGAGTTGAAGTTATATAACAAACACTTTACAACCGGATGTTTTAATGGTTTAAATATATGAATGTTTGACAATTTTGTATAGTCCATTAAATTATCCCGGCCGAAATTAACAATCTGTGAAAATTTAAAAAAAAATTAAAAAAAGTAACTTATGCTTGCACTTGGCCAGCTATTGGTTACCCTATAGCTGTTTCTCCTGAACACCACGTAGAGGTGACAAGCTTTGTTCAGGTAAAAATTGACAACTTACCTGCAACTCACCTATATTTAAGATCTGGGCTTGCCATACTAAAAGTGTAAAGCTAATATTCAAGTTAGCAACATACAAATACAAATACAATTCTTACCAATTTTTTAAAAAGTTAACAAAACCACAGTAACAATTAGTCGTACTTTTTGTTCCCCATGTGAAAAAAAACGTTACGAAGTGTAGAAGTTCGATATGATCAATCGGAAAAATTTTTATAAGGATTAGGGTCAGGAATTAGGGCCAGAATTAGGGTCAGAATTTGGGTCAGAATTTGGATTAGTTAGGACAAAAGCAACAACAAATCCATTGCAAAGTTTCAAATTTAATTCTAAGAGAATAAAAGAAATGAATTTAATTACAAAATATATAAAATAAAAAATTACAATTTTTTTTTACCATACCTCATTGTAACCGACGGTCATCTTCTTTATAATACATTATTTTACATTCCAGGTAGAAAATATCATGAAATTCGGGTCAGAAGGGTTATAATTAGGGCCAGAATTCAGAGGGGATCTTACGTGCTTATTATTAAACTAATCATGTACTGGGTTTGCCTCCTCTAACAATCCTTTTTGTCGTAAGGAAGGTGCATAACCAACCCCTCCTCCGGAGCCAGTAGACCTCACAACGGACTGTTATAAGAGGTAGAAAGGGACTAAAAAGTCCTTAAGAAAAAAGTCCAACATCCTTGGGTTTGACAAAAGTATGTTTAGCGATCTGTGCTTGTCAAAGAATTAATTTCGCACTTTATCTAAAGAGGAATTTGGAGAATTTTTTTAATGATTTGAAATAAGAGATCAATAAAGCCTTATAACATTTTGGAAATGGTTCATACCTTGGCTTCATCTACCATTAGTTGTTTGCCTTCTTAGTAGTAAAAATGCTCAGTGAAATATTGAATGTGGAAGATTGAGGGTATTTATAAGAAAATTTTGTATATATGTAAAAATGAGTCATTCCCACAACGATTATGCATGATTTACTTTAGTAATCATGGTCGTATTTTACGCGTTGTATGAAATTATGAATCTAATACTATATTTAAGTTACGATTTTGATCTTTATAATAATAGATTAAACATGAGTAATATTTCATATTTTTACGCGCTACATAACCATATATTTCGTGTAACTAGTATTTAGTTTATTCGGTGACTTAACTTTTAATCAATTTTATTTCAAAAATTTAATTTTCATTTAACTTATATAAAGAAAGATCTTTAATGTACATACATGGAATAGCTGCAAACAGTACCCCCACGGTCCATTATCTAAGAAAGAGTGGGTTAGTTTGGGACATGGTAGAGTTTGGACTACAACATCATACATCCTGGAAAAAATAGTAAAACCAATTCTCGCACATCAAAAAAAGAATTAACTTTTTAAGTGAATTTTTTCTCATTAAATTCAAATGATTAATAGAAAAAGTTTTAAGATTTCCTAAATTATTAAATCCTTTTGAATAACAAACTTTTTCAATTTGATAAAATAATTTTATTTTTAATAATAGTTTGCCGATTCTGTTATTTTAATACAGATCGAGTGATTTACTACAGTAATTATTGCCTTCAGCTTTAATGATTAATTCGTTAAAATTATAAATTTTTAAATCTTACTTTCTAACCAAACTTTTTTGGCTTTTTTTCTGGATAATTTATCCGCGAAGTTTTACTGATGGTTAATTAAGATAATGGGTAATATAAAAATTATTAGTTAAGTTTGGTATATAATTAATTATTGTTTGATATCAGCGATATCAACGCAATGAGATGGTCACTTTTTTTTATGATAATTTCGTTATGTTCGGTTTTTCTGATTATTAAGAATAGTTTCTTGCCATAAATTTATTTTTGTAGTACTCACTTTCAAACATTTCTCATAATCTTAAATCATTTAATTTTTAATAAAAAGACATTCTTTCCCGTAATCCCACAAAAAAGATCTCAAAATAAAAAAATTCCAACAAATAAAAAATGCCATATATTGAGATTAAAACTAATGTAAGGATGTTTAATAAAACATAATGTATTCATCTCTATAAGTTTATATGCTCTCTTTCTTTTCCTTTATTCTCTCTCTCATATTATCAAAACACATGATCTAAATTTTTTTTAAAAAAATTCACGTGAAAAATAATTTATCAACTATATATACGTCTCGTAAATACTTCAATTTATAAATTTTGGTGTATCAAAACCTTTTTGAACTTTTTTTTCTATCTATTAAATAAAATTAGTAAATTGACAAATCAATTCGGTTTTTTTAGGTTAACATTGAAAAATGTAAAAGTAAATGCTTTTTTATAAAACTATAAATGATCAAAATCCAATCACTAGACTCGAACATATCAACCCTCTAATACGCGTTTTCTAGAAATTTACTATTTAACTCAGGATGTTACCTATATAAGTGATTTATAATCATACTAAATAATGAACGAAAGGATCGCTTTTTTTTATAACATAAAAACTTCAAGATTGTTTAAGATTTCAGGTAAGTAATTTAATGATAAAGTTCTTTCATTTCCTTTTAAATTAATATTAACCTGTTACAAACACGTTATTATCGATTATTCGATTTTAAAAGTTACACTATTTTCACGTTTCGTGTAACATAATTAAATTGTGATGATCGTAAAAAAACGATCTATAAATAAATAATAATAACCCAAAATAATTGACTTTTTCAATTTTTTCTTTTATTAGTTTATAAACATGGAATATAAAGAAGGCGATTCAGAACAACTACATTATTCAGGTGCTTATACTATGTGTTAAAGACCATAAATATAATAAGGCTTGCTTAATTTTTTTTTTTTTTTATTTGTAGATCAAATTACTTCGACTGGAGCTTCGTATGGTGATATAAGATCTCGAAGGTCGAAATTTGACCATAAAGACTTGGATTCTGTTCCATTATATGATTTAAGAGAATACGAATATAAAAGCAGAAAATCTTCACGATCACTTATTAGCGTAAGCAAAATAGATTTACGGAATCTCGTAATACTTATTTTAGTATCGTTTGTGGTGAGATTATATAAAATAGACCAACCAACTTCAGTAGTGTAAGTGTTAATTTTATCGATCAATTATTTAATGATAGAAGTTAACAATTTAATATTTTTAATTAGGTTCGATGAAGTGCATTTTGGTGGTTTTGCAACGTATGTTCAATTCTATATATTAAATGATTTAATTTTTATAAAATATTAACTCCCTCTTTTTTATTTATTTAATTTCCATTAGAAAATATATGAGAGGAAGGTTTTTTATGGATGTACATCCACCATTAGCAAAGTTACTTATTACACTTGCTGGTTTATTAGGTGGTTTTGATGGGAGTTTTGATTTTAAAGAAATTGGCAAGTAAGTTTAAAGATGTTCAATTATATTTATTTAATTTCAATTAATTTTAAAAAAATTTAATTTTAGGGATTATTTGGAAGCTAAAGTACCATATGTAGCCATGCGTTTATTACCCGCTTTCTTAGGAATTTTCTTAATACCAATTTCTTATCTAACCATCAGATTATCAGGGTTCAGCAGTGCTGCATCATTTTTAGTAGCTACTTTAGTAATATTTGGTAACATTATACTTTTTTTAAAAAAAAAAAAATTACAAATTTCTTTAATTAATTTATATATTTAGAAAATGGATTGGTAACACAAAGTAGATTTATTTTATTGGATGCGCCCCTTGTTGCTTTCACTGGTTTCACGATATTAATGTGGATAAAGTTTCACAATGAGCAAAAGAGGTATGATTTTAATAATTTTTATGCGTATTTTTTTTTTTCTTATTTAACTTTAACTTTATTTGACTGATCATCAATTCTGGATTAACCAATTATAAGACCTTTTAAATTATGGTGGTGGGTTTGGATGGCCATGACTGGAGTTGGACTTGGGCTTACAGTGAGGTATGGTAACAAAAACAAATATTTTAATATTTTAGATATAGTTAAATTTATATAAACTTTTTTTTTTTATGATACAGTTGTAAGTGGGTCGGACTCTTTACAATTGCTCATATTGGATTATCAACAATCAAAGGATTATGGGAATTACTTGGTGATTTAAGAATAACTCCGGTAAATATAAATGTTTGTAATTTTAAGTGATTTTATTTTAAAACGGATTATTAAACAAAATTATTTTTTAATCTTAAGATTCAATGGGCAAAACATTTTTTCGCCCGAGCATTATGTTTAATTGTGATTCCAGTATCATTGTATTGTTTCTTTTTCGCTATTCATTTTGCCATATTGCAAAATGGTGGTGAAGGAGATGGATTCATGAGTTCTGAATTTCAATCAACTTTGAGAGGACATGGCATGAAAGATATGCCAATAGGTGAGAATAATTAAATTTAATCTTAATGTTTGTTTATTTTTATCTTTACTTAGATAATTATTTATTATATATGAAAATTATTTAGATGTTGCAATTGGTTCACGAATAACAATTAAGCATATTAATACACAAGGAGGATATTTACACTCTCATAAACACAATTATCCTGGAGGCAGCACACGTAAATAATATCTAACCCTGTATAATTCATTATATTAATAAATATTTATTAAGAAAAAAAATATAATATGTAAAATTTTGTTTCTCTAGAACAACAGGTTACTTTATATCCGCATAAAGATGGTAATAATGTATGGATTTTACAAAATCAAACTGATCTCGCTGTCGACATAACTGATCCGATTTGGATTTATGATGGTGATGTAATTCGATTTGAACATAATATGACTCACAAGAGGTTACATAGTCATGACATCAGGCCTCCAATTACTGATTCAGAATTTCAGAATGAAGTTAGGTGAGTTGTTCTGTAAATCAAATGGTTTCATTGAATTGATATTAAACTATAAATGATTTTTTTTTAATAGTGCTTATGGTTTTGAAGGATTTGAAGGAGATGCAAATGATTTTTGGCGTGTATTAATCGTGGATCATGATAAATCAGATCCAGAATCTAAATTACGTCTTCGTACACTTCACACAAAATTCCGTCTTCAGCACACTATTACGGGTTGTTATTTATTTTCACATCCTGTGAAATTACCTGATTGGGGTTATGAACAACAAGAGGTTACGTGCGCGAGAGGCGGAAGTTTACCAAATTCAATTTGGTATATTGAAACAAATTTTCATCCAAATAGTAAGTAAATGTAACCTTTATAATTTTTAAAATATGGTTAGATGATATTAACAACCTTTATTTTAGTTTCTGAAGACGCCGAGAAAGTGAACTATAGGAGACCAGGATTCTTTGGGAAATTATTCGAACTTAATAAAGTGATGTGGAATACTAATTCTGGTCTGACAGATTCTCATCCTTACGAATCACGTCCATCGTCTTGGATTTTCATGAAACATGGAATTAACTTTTGGGGCAAAGAACATCGTCAAGTTTTTTTATTAGGAAATCCATTAACTTGGTGGACTTCTACACTTGCGTTATTTGTATTTATTGCTGCAAAATCAATTATGATCTTGAGAGACAAAAGAGGTTATAAAGATCATCTAAATGGTATGAATTTATTCTTTAAATAGTTTGAGCTTTATGTTAGTAAAAAAAAATTTTTTTTGAAGTTAATTTCTATTTTTATATTTTATAGGGATAAAAAGACATTTTGATTCCAATGCTAGTTTCTTTTTTGTCGGATGGTGTTGTCATTATTTTCCATTCTTTTTAATGAAACGACAACTTTTCTTACATCATTATTTCCCAGCATTATATTATGCAATTTTACTTATTGGCGTAGGATTTGATTTAGTTACAATTCGATTAAAATCAAAAGAACGTAGTATAATAGCCGCAATGTTTATAGTAATAGTAATTTATGTATTTTTCTTATTTTCACCATTGACATATAGTAGTCCATGGACAAAAAGAGATTGCCAAAGCGTTAAATGGTTAAGATCGTGGAGTTTTGATTGCAAACAACATTATGATTCTTATGAACAATTTTATAACGAAGGCCCAGAAAAAACATCTATAATAACAAAAACCGATGATTCTTTACTACTTGATGTCAGCAATGAATCACAAGGTAATGTATTAACAAAAGGAAATGTAATAGAACAAAATATGAATGATACTTTTATTGATAAGAATAATAATGCAAACAATAATGATCCTGGGGTTATACTGAATGAAGAAGTTATTAGAAATGATGATGATGAAGTGTTATTCAAGTCTTAATGATGAACTAATGAATAGAATAATAATAATAGAATAATAATAATGTACGGATTATAATTTTTTTAGTCTTCACAAAAAAAAATTTTATTTTTTCAAAAAACATTTTTTACGTGTCGTGGGGCAATCGATTCAATCTCATCGGAGAGCTTTTGAAAATAGCCTCTGCGTATAAATTTTAGATCTCTATTTTTATTTATTATTTTAGATTTTAATTTGTATTTTACACACATATAATAATGATCATAATAATATATATATTAGATATTTTTATATCAAAAAATTTTTTTTATTTAAATTAATAATCCTTTCCGTTGAATCGGAGTACATGAAACCAAATAGCATTCCAAAACTCGTTAAAATAATTTCTTTTCGTTTCAATAAAATTTTTCCAAAACATAAAGTTGATTTGTATGAAAAAAAAATAAACAATTTCGAGAAAAAATTTTTTGCTGCTAATAGAAAAAAAAAAATATGGACTGTCAGACTGTGCAACCATCCTTGCCATATAACTTGGAATAGTTATAGGCAAGTTCATCAACTGGAATCGAATGATCCTCAGAAATTTCCGAAGAAAAATCCAAAGATATTCAAATTCCACACTTCCCTTTACGGATGGTGCACTTTACTTCATCATCCAGCCTTAACGTTGTGTCTAAGTTGGAAAACAAAGACGGGTGACTGACTATATACAGATCCTGTAAAGTACAGTCGATGAAGAATAATAACTGCGGAAAAGCTTACCTTTTACGTCAAAGTGAGAAATTATGGGATTTCAATGATCCGCAAAAAAAAAACCTACAGTACTACCAAATGTTATGATATTCATTTTATACTCCTAATAATAGAATGGTTTGATTTCCATTATCGTTAAAACCACAAATCTTCCGACCTACAATTATAAGTCTAAAGCTATGGGTTTTTAAAATTATTTGGTCGATTTGGATATTTAAAAAACATAAATGAGTACAGTAATTTCAATATTGACAGAAGAAAAAGATTGAAATAATGGGCTAAGAGCAAAGCAAATATTAGACAAGTAAAGAAAAAGGAAGGTAAAATGCAAACAAATGAGTTAAAACTATAGAATCTTAAGTGAAAAGATAGTATTTGACGCTCCCTGTAAAGAGAATCAAGTAGATAAATTTATCGTACAGTAACTATGGGAAAAAAGGAATATACGACCAGATCAAAATCGTCCCATGAAATCCAGTAATTATATATGATTAAGAATCTGTTGATTATGGAACAGAAAGAAGGAGAAAACAATCAGAAACGCACATAATTGTGGAGGTTAAGATTTAAGAATGAATTATCGAACATACTAAGATAAAGAAAGGTTCATTGATAAAAATACTCAAATCTCAACAACTGTCATTTAATTGGTAAAATAAATGACCTTCTTCAATGAAGTAAGTTATATATTTTGTAAAAGTGTGAAAGAAAGAAATAATAAACTTTTTGTTTCTACCGATTCAAAATTGAAATGGTCTGGATATTCGGATAAAGGTCGAATGTGTAACGTGTTGAAGTTTTATTGAAAATCATCATTAGATTTTAGTGTGGTTTTAGAATTTACGTCGGACTCAGGAATGTTATTGCAACGACACTGACAAAGTTATTGAAAGATGTAGCCGGAATTTATGGCTGAGGGTACATGTTTATGGGTATAGACAGATTTGATAGCATAGCATTATATAATTTGGTATTGTTGACTTGTTGTTGAGTAGGATTTTTGGATAGTTGACGGTTCTATTTTGTAAACAGTAATAAATACAATAAAGGAAAATAAGGAAAGGAGAAATTGCATTAGAACAAAGCCAGTATTGAAAAATTATACAAAAAGTTAAAATAAAATTAAAGAATAACGGTTGTATATGTGATATTAAAAGAAAATATATTATTTGAAGTTGAAAGTTAAAATATTCAAATATAAGAAATTTGAAATAGTTATGTTATCTTTTCGATTAATTTACCAGATGCTCTAAAATTTCGCAATTCTCACTTACAACGGGGTAGGTAAAATCGCATAATCCAATTTATTCGTAATACTTCATCCTTTCATACCACTCTTCCATATCGTTTTGATGGGTATTCTCTAATGATTATTTGTGAATGGGTATTTGTTTTTAAATCTGAAAGAAAACAAAAAAGTAGATTAGATAAATTACCTTCAATTATCCAAGATTAAACATTTTTCTAACGAAAGCCAAACCGCCGAAGAAATCTTTCGATTTATGACCGTTTTCTTTCGAATTTTAATATTTAGACATTCCACAACCATATATTTAGGTTATGATAAATTTAAAAAAATTCACATTTAAATCTTTCTTCCAAATCGCCTAAACTTGCTTGCTCAATTCAATTACATCAGGCTATATTATCAATTAAATTCAAAAAATTTAGCAAAATCGGTCTACTTACAATGATAAAGTTCAAATAGTCCGATTCCCCCGATTGTCAAGAGATCAAATTGCCGGTCTTGTGGAAGGACAACTGCAGATTACGACGTTCTTGATATTTTTGGATCTATTTTGTCTCCCATTCTGTCTCTAATCCGAATTATTCATTTACATCGACTACTTCTTCATTCTTCATTTTACTAATTTATAATGCAATAAATAAAAATTAATATGACTATAATTACAATATTGAAATATTATTCTTCATTACTAAAAAAAGCCTTCCCCCGATGCAAATTTACTTTAGATAATTTACCATCAAAGGCTTTAATATACAGTACATCGATTATTATTATTAAATCCATTTTTGAATATTCCGGTGCAATTTTTTTTTTTTTATATTGAACGCGTCGTATTGGTCCAGTAATTCTGTTCTCATTGGAAGTGTAGCGCATAAATTTGAATTATTTAGGACGGACCGATGAATAATTAAATCAAAGCATAAAAACATAAAAAAAAAACTGAAGCATGGAATTCAATAAAATAATTATTGGTCATATGTAATGCTCAAGTTATTATATCGTTAGATTTAGCTTTATATTATTAATAAGTTTCACGATAAATTAAATGGTACAAATTAATATACATTGTGTTCAGCATATCGGATTTATAATAAATCCGAACTTAAAGAAGAGCGCGGTAAGATTATTCAAGGTAAAATAAAATGATTTTATTATATAATTTTTATTATAATAATTCATTTTTTTATTATCTATACAAAATATAAATGAATAAACATGAAAAAATAATGTTTTTTATTCTTTTTGTTTCTCTTGGTAAAAAAAAATACAATATAAACCCAACTTCAACTGAATTTGACTTTTATTATTACATTCATTTTAGAAAATTAGAATCTTGATAAAGAAAATCTCAATAAAAGTTGAAAAAACGAAAAATTTTTTTCTTATCGAAAATATCAAACTTTCTAACCGTTATTGTTTGATTAATCACATTCTTCATCATATGATCGGTGTAATTTCCGACCAAATGCATAATCGTTAAATTATTAGTTGATCCCATGATTGGATATTTTGATTTGGGATGACCTAATAAATGTAACAAAACGTAACGAGGTGTTCAGAATGTGCATTAAGATTACCAAAAAAGGAATATGGATAATCAAACATGAAACCTTAATATATATTTATTCAAGAATTTTGAACCTAATTTTGACAGAAGAAATTAATAAATTTTTTTCTTGTGGTTAAGTTTGAATAACAAAGTTGCTCATATGATTAGTCCCATGATTCTTTCGCATATTTATTTTTTTTTCTAAATAACAATATCGAAATATTAAGAGAAGAGAATCATATATTTTCATATCATTTATCTTCGTATTCTCTTAAAATAAACTTTATATAATGAATCGATTTAATATATCGTTAATTCATTAATTTAGGCCAAAATTGGTTTTTTCAAGTGTCGTAAACAATGACATTTTTTTTTTGAATCGGAGAAACGGAGACTAATAAATAATATTCCGAAAGCCGATCAAAACACGCAAACTATAAAAGCCCTATTTTCAAAGAATACAATGTGACCATTCAAATCAAGCAAATGAATAAAAATGAATAGCTTTGTTTATTTGTTTAAACAGATCTCATGAGACCTTAAATATCGATATTAAACATCCAAAAAAAGACGGGCAATACATGTAATAAAGTCTATTTTTGGGGTCCCTATAGGAAAAATGCTCCATATTTTAACTCGTAAAGTCTTATCTATAAGGAGAATTATCATAATTAATAAAAAAACATTATTTTCCTAATCTGTTTTATAACAATAAAATAAAATCTCACAAGATCATTCACTTCTCACGTTGTTCGGAATGATAAGCCGAAAACTCACCCTAAAAGGAATGATCATAATCCCGAACTTTATACAAACGCAGTAATTATATAAATTTGGAAAATTGGAGTTGATCTAAAAGATAAAGAAAAAAAAAAAAAATTATTAAGGATTTTTAATTAATTAAAATTTTTGATTGTTAATATATTAAGGACCATTAAAATTTTGAGCTTAGTAACACGTGTACATACGTTTCTTTTTTTTCGAAATATTTACACATGCTTCAAAATATTAAAAAAAAAATTTTTTTTTCCAATTCGTTTAGAAAGCTGCAGCCATATGACCTCCTTATCAGCTTATCAGATATGATTACAAAAAATCTAAGAAAGTAATTATAATGAAGACAACGGATTGGACAAAATTGGTATCTGCATAAATCAGCTTATAATTTTATTTGTTTTTTCTTTCCCGGCGATTTACGGAAGAATCCACAAGAATTCACGCAAGAATTACCTATAGAATAAGATCAGGTTAAACTTAAATGGCGAACAATTATAGATTGTGTTCTTTGTGATTCTCTTGTATTCACAAAGTAATATGTATAACGTTGTTCTTATAATTCTTAAACTAAACAATTTGAGAAGTAATACGCGTATTCAAGTTGTAAATCCGTTTCATAATAATAAAAGATTAAAAATCAAATCATCTGATATACTCGATCCACCGGGATTTTTCCGATTGGTCTTTTTACATATGATATTGAATTTTCTTGGAATAATTTTAATATTTTTTATCTTTATTAATCTGATGGGTAATAACAAATTCCTTTCACACAAAAAAGAAACGTGAATACCGATTACATCATTAATATATTTAGTTGCATTTATTATTATAAATGTACGACCCAGAATTTTTCCGCACATCCCGGTGCATGTTTAATATTTATTTTGATCATGATTTACGCAAAATTATTGTGTAATAAATGGCTGAATTTCGTCACATCGTATGTGGCTTAACCTTAATTAAATGAATGACAAACATAAAAAAAGTAATAATAAAAAAAAAAAAAAAAAGAACTTCAATGAAACTTATCAAATGATCGCATTTAAATTTCAAAAATGGATGTCATGCGGTCGTTTTACGTCTGTTCACATATACAGTAATGGTTACTTTCTTTTGAAATATTGGTTAGTCCTTGATCATCATGGAACGGGTTCGTCTTGTCATGAGAAGCTTCTCAATGAACCTTTTTTATTTATTTATAATATTTAGAAAAATCACAAGTGACTTATTTATTCTACAAAAATAAATTATTTCGAATTTATATTTACTTGTAAAGTCTTTAAATATGTTAATTTAATTAGTTAATAAAAAATTAATTGTTATAAAAAGAAATATTTTTGAAAAACAGTATTTTTTTTAAAAAAAAAAATCGATTGAATTCGATTTTTTTTTTTTTATTATGCAAAATATTTAACAAACAAATAAGACACACGTGATCCAAAAAAATTTTTAAAGTAAATTTATATGTTCATATATAAAAAAAAACAATGAAGTCATTCATATTATTAACCGACTATTTTTGTCATATTCATCTATTAAGAAAAGGTAAAGTCTGTTTTATATAAATTCCAAAACGGAATTAGTTTGATTAAATATTCAATGCATATATTATAAAGCAATAATATTATTTGTTACAGTTAATTATTTTAAAAAATATTATTAACTTAAAAATAGTAAACTGCATCTCACGTGGGAAAAAAAATCTATATAATAACCCAAGAAAATTTCCAAAACTTTCGAAAGAGATAACTTTCATCACTTTTAAATCTTTAAAATCTTTAAAATCTTTAAAAATCTTTTAAAATCTTTTTTAAACCTTTATTAAACTAAAGTAAAATAACTAAGAAAATGTCACCACCATCAGGACAAATCGAATTAAGAACCTTTAGAGCAAACGCACCAGCAAAACGTGGGCGAAAGCCTTATACGACACCCGACGTTATCGACGTAACGGGAAAAACTCATTTTATGGTTGTTCGAAGATTACAAACAAATAAAAAACAAAAGAAAAAGATAAACAATAATGAATGTAAGAATTGTGAATTAAGTGATGAATATGTGGACATACTTGAGGAGAGAGTAAATAAGTTAGAAGGCTTGATTAATACTCTTAATGATAAAGTCACAAATGTAAAAGCAGTACCAAAAAATCCAATCAATAATTCTAATGAATTAAATAGTTATTCAAATTTGGATATAAATTCTCTTCTTCGACTTTCTGATACAATGGGACAGATCTTAAGTAATAACACTCAACAAATTTCACCTACAACCACAATAAATACCGAATTCAATATAAACGGAAATATAATGTCAGAACTTTGGAATCCAAATATAAATGAACAAAATCTTCACTTATTTTAAAAAAAAAAAAACATTTTAATATGTATAATTCTTTTTTCATTGAAACATATATCATTTATGTGAACGAAACATATAATTTCGAAACCTTATTCGATAAAAACACTTTATATTTTACTTTGTGGTTTAATTACTCTGTTCTTGTAAATATTTTTTAACTATAGTTAAATGCGGAATAACGCAGCTGGACAGTACATAAATATATATCTATTGTGATATTATTCAAGTATCTAATTTCTTTCACATACCCATTTTCAGTTTTTCTCTCCTTATTACATTTTTATAGAGATCAATCAACAATATATTCTCAATATGTTTTATAACAATTTTTTTTTTTATCCCATACATCATACATAATAATAAGCGTATTAAGATTTTTATATAATTATGGATAAGAATTTTTGATTGTTCAATCTTTGCAGTTTAGAAAGTTTAACACTTGATATTTTTTTCTTTCTTTTTTTCTTTTATTATTATTTTTTTTTTTATCATTCTTACTTTTTCACCTCTTTTTTTCATTATTCATTTTACAGTAATTTCATTAATAAAATAATAAATAAATTTTTTTTTTTTTTTAGAAACATAATGAAAATAATGATCTCTAAAAATTATGATTCAAGAAAGGTAGAATATTACAATTATCCACAAATAGAAAACGCGTAAAAGTAAAAAAAAAAATTTTCTTCTATAGAAATAATCTATTAATTTTAGAAATACATAATTCATCTATCATAATTGACGAAATGTTTATCAATAACTGCATCAATCAATATTGCACGCAGCCATTTCAGTTTCTTTGTCCGTTTTGTATGACAGTAAATTTCGAATTTTCGAAATCAGATGTAATTTTACAGAACCTGTACATTAAAAAAGAAATTCTTATGGAAGATTTTAATCGATGATAATCCATTTAATAATAAAAAATATATAAATATATATTAATTAACATACACGCATTCATTTCGCGTAATATTATTTGTTTATAAGATCGCATTATGCATACAAATCAGGAAATAAGATTATTAACGTAGGAAAACAATCAAAACAACAATAAATAAAAATTTCCTTACATATAAATTTAATAATTATTTCGGGGTTTAAAAAACTTTTGATTTGTTGTTTTACATGTTTTAATTTTATTATACTGTTATTGTGTTGCAACTTGCAACCCATGTAATTCATCCGTTAATTTGATGTTTCAAAAAATCATGAGATTGTTACACGAATCTGATAAAACGTGCATTTTTGAAACTCGAGATTTTAAAATTATTCCTTTTTAACGATCCAATCAGCAACCAAATCTATATTTGAAACTATTTTTTTTTCCCTTTTAATAACTAAAATGATGATTTTCTTCTATATAGAACCTTAAAAAAAATGAATTATATTAATTAATTTTGACCGAAATTCATAAATAATATTATTTGTTTTATATTTTTATCACTCGTATTAAGAAATATATATTTTTTCAGTTATTAAAACGCGTTTCAGAACTTTTCAGTAAAAATTAAGTGAATAAATTGTGTAATTATTTTTTTAGGAAAGTGTTTTTATATAAACAAACAAACAAATAAATAATTCATTTATTTAAAATTTCTTATTGAGGCTGTCAAAATTAGGCAATAGCAACGTCATCAAGTGGCTGTGTAGCACCTCATGACGTAATGGTGTATAATCTATTAATTTGTTAATCAAATCAAATTCAGCCTTTACCTTATTTAGATCTACCACACGGTCACTTGCACGTACGCAGTTTTACTATTGAGAAAGAATGAAATGTTTTTTTATGCTTTATGACGGAATAAATTTAATAAATTTCTAAAAAAAATCGTTCCAAGTTTTTCACGAGTTCTGCGTAGAAAATTTTTTATTTTTACCTTGCATTTGTATAATTAAAAAATATTTATTATGAATAAATTTAGGAAATTTTATTATTACAGTATTATTA
>QKYT01000077.1:213095-224221 GCA_003550305.1 Glomus cerebriforme
CTTCTCTACCTCTTTAAAAAAAAAATAAGTTGATTGTACATTACGTAGTTAGACTTATTGTTTCATTGTTTCACTTAAAAATTATTCATCAATATAAACAAATACCAATTAAAGTTGTTTTTTGCTGCGACATAAAAAAAAATTCATCGAATTTTCTTTTAGAAATACAAGAGTTCATTATGATAATGATAAAAAAAAAGCCATTGGTTACATTTCTCGCTTATAATGAGAATTCAAGAACGAATTGTATTAATAAGCAATAGAATTACTACATTTTATACATTTTATATAAAAAAATTATTAAGCTTGAATTACGAAAAATGCAAAATGCGGTTCGTATTATTATTTAATTTATGATTAATAAATATGCATAATCTCGTGATTTATTATATTGGTCCAATGATTTGTACTACGTGTTAAGTTCGACCGTTTTACCGGTAATTTTATTGTGATATTTGTGATGTTTGTGATGTTTGTGATATTTGTAAAGTATTTGTGATGATTAACAACCTGCAAAATTCTGCATTAAAAAAATCATTTTAATCATTTTAAGAACAATAAACAATTATTATTGTATTTTTATTGTAAAAATTTTTTTTTTTTTCTCGTAAATAATATAATACGGTAATAATAATAATAATAATGATAATGATAATAATAATTTATTTATTATTATAATAATAAATAATTTTTAAGACAAAAAAAAAATGAACGCGACTTAAACAAGAGGAGAGAGTACAATATAATTTTAATACAATATAAAGAAGAAGAAAAAAAAAAATATTTTTCCTCATGTATGAAAACAATAAATTGTAAACTTTAATTATATGAAGCTAGATTATTTGTAGTCAGGTACGAACCTGTGGCTAAGTTATTATTTATTTTGGCTGACAAAAAAGAATCGCATTTTAAAAATAAAATATCTCCTTTTATAAAGAACAATTCGTTTATATATTTATATTTAATTTGGTAATGTCATATAAACAAATACTTAAACGCAATACAATTAGATCAAAAGAAAAAAAAAAAAAAAAAAAAAAATAAAAAAAAAAAAAAAAAAAAAAAAAAAAGATTTCATGAAAAAATTAAAATTTTCTTAAATTTTTCTATTGTGTAAAAATATGTAAAAAATAGGCAATACAATGAATGACATTAAAAACAATATAAGAAATCGTAAATCATTCAAAATTATTATTTGAACAATGAATCAATGAATAAAAAACTAACCCGAAATTTATTATCATTATTTTACCATTTAAACTCTAAAGAAAAGAATCCGTGTAACACCACCTGATTGTCAAAAAAAAAAAAGATACTAATGCATTACAATCAATGCATCTTCAAGATACTTTTTTCCTTGACGTATAATATTTTTAATAGAAGAATATTTCACATGTTTTAACCAACGAAATTAAGTTTACTAAGAATATAAGGGGGTTTTCGTAAAGAGTTCACCATTTAAAGACATATGATCAACGATAATGCAATTAATGCAAATATGCAATTAATGCAATTGCATGCGGAATTTGACATTTTTCTAGTGTCAATAGTCCGAAATTTTTCATTTCATTGATTATGAAAAATGAAACAGGAAAATTAGTTTTCAAGTTCGAAAAAGAGAAGTTTTAAACTTTATGATAAATTTTAAAAAAAAGTGATAAATTCGATTAAAAAATTAAATTAAAAAAAAAATCAAGTCACACCAAAAAGTATTCATGCGTGCAGTATTATCGGAGATTTAGCAGTTTAGCCAATTCTTACATCAATTCTCGATGAAAATTTTTTTTTTTTTTAAAAAAAAAAAAAATCATTTAAAAGAAACCAAAATTGGTTTGATTAATCAAATAAGGAAAATTTCCAAACTTATTTTGTAAATTTGTAAAACATATAAATAATGATTATTTTAATTTCATTGTCTCCGGAAATAACATTTTGTAGATCAGATCCAAAAATTATTTTTATCATCACTTTTTATCACAAAATGAGAAAAACAATAATTTTATCTTTTTATAATGCAAGGTTTTTTAATTTTTTATGTCATGTACAATTTGCATTTTTTTTTTTTTAATGTACGGAGATAAAAAAAAAAATTAATATACGTAAATAAAATTTTTTTATTTTTATTATTATAAAATACTTTTTTTATATACTGTATATATATAAATTATTATTTACAAAAAAGCTACATTTTTTTTGAATAATCAATCGGGTCATATGTCCCTTAAATTGCATATTTAACCGATAAAAGAGAGTGATTTAGGCTATGCCAAATATCAGAATTGGGAAGGTGGTTTGAGGCCATATGACTATATCAAAGAAAAGATGTTTTACAATAACTAATAAGGGGAATAAGAAAAGAAAACTGCGTATTACAACATTATATAAATAAATAAAATTTCAAATGAACGGATTATGTAAATACGCGTGAAAAAAAACTATTTAGAAACCGGTATAACCGGTATTTTAACAATATTAAGAATGATAAAAGGAATGTGAATATGTGTACGTGTGAAATTTCATTATTAAGTATTATAGTTACAGAATATTTCAAAGCCAGCTTTAAGTTTCTGTACGTAATATGAATTTTCATTATAAATTTTTTTTTTTTTTTTTTTCAAGATCAAGATAAAATAAATATTTTAAAAAAGTTATAAAAAGAAAGTCTTAAAAAAATAATCGATAAATTCGATCATTTGTAAAAAAAAAAATAAAGATATTTAACAGTAGAATATTTTAGAAAAATAAAATAAAAATAAATAGATTAAAAATCATCATCAAAATAAAAATTAAAAGAATAGGAATATTTACAAGTTTACCAAATAACTTCGTATTTGGCAAACCTTGCGTCTTGAAAGTTTAGATCGCTTAAAGGAATATTTGTAGTAGAAGATTTTTTTTGAAGAAATGTTGCATTTTTGGTCAAAATATTTACACATTTTGACATACATTGAACGAATTGAATTAAAATCCAATGCATCATTAATGAGTTGTTTTTTTTTTTGTTTTTTTTAAAAAAAAAAATAAATTGTTGTAAATTTAAATTCAGGGAAACAAACTCCTGTAGTTTTTTTTGATTAAAGAAAAATGCTTCCATTTTATATTTGATTTCCTCTGATTTTTTTATTTTCTTTTTTTTTTTCGCGATAAAGCATGATTTACATTGTTATGCATAACAAAACCGGTAAAAAAAATAAATCTAGTTAAAAGTTTTGTTGAATCACGTGCAGTAATTGATATAAATGATTTAGAGAAATGTTATCGGAAAGAAACTTAATGCATGCAGGACATTGCCGGCAATTTTCTTGCGCTCTTGCAGCAAAGTGCGGGATACATAAAATTTTCATATGTTTTATAAAAGAACTAATCTGGTTCCTGTATTTTTTTTTTTTTCTTTTTGGATCTCGTTCCCACATATTCGATGTTGTTCAAGCCAAAAAAGACATAATTGATCACTCTTTATAGAGTTGAAACGGATATATTTGAATTAGTTATCATTCATAATGATTTTTTTAAAAAAATGGTCTCGACTCTTTATATGGTCCGTACTTATGTACGACCGTTAATTATTTGTCACCTTATGTGATATTGTGATATTGTAATATTGTGATATTTTTAGTATATCTGATATCTGATATTACGAATAATTTATTATCACATAAGCGATAAGTATTCCGAAAATTATCGTGAACTGCGTACTGCGTACTGCGTGGTTGAGTGATTGATTGGTTGATCGGTTCACTCCCATGTGACCTCATATAACATGTATTCTAAGACGTGGTGAAATACTATTTGTCATTCTATCATAGGATATCACGTGGATGAAAATTAGTATCTCACCGCTAACTGAAGATGCGCTAGTTGATCCAACTGAGTTGCGTAGAAGTGTGAAAATGATTTTGGGGATGAACACCCGCAAATAAAGAAGCGACGTTGTTTAAACGTCACTTGAAAGAATTAAAGAATCATAATTGGAAGGGCATTATTATGTTTATTTACATAATTACCAACTCAATTATTGGGGAGTTTTTTTTTTAAAAAAACTTTAATAACATTTTAGAAGGATTTACTGATTCTGAATACTGATTTACAATATCAGCGACAAATAAAGTCATCCCATCATAAATATTTGCAAAAATATATTTAAATTAATTAAAAAATATTTTTTAATATAACGACGGATATTAAACAAATTAACGGAATATTTGCACATCAGTTATGATTTCATGAGCCGAGTAAATCTTGCGGAAAAAAAATAAATTCAAAATTAATTTGAAAATCATTTTATAGCTCTAACCAGAATTTCATAATGCTGCCCAAAAATTTGCTAAATCACGTGATTATTCGATAAGTTTTTAGATTAGTGAAAATTTTGGTAATATTAAAATCTATAATTTCGGTAGGATGTACAGTATTAATAAACACTTTGTAACAAGCAAGGGGTGATCAACAAGAATTTAATAAATATTATGAATGCCGCAGCATTCAAACAATTTTCAATAATTTAAAGAAAAAGATTTTATAGATTAATAACAAAGTATTATAGATTGCTTTATTTATTGATTACTCATCGAAATTATGAAGTTCGGATCAACCCGATTACCCGAATGTTTATATTTTAACGCTGCGTCAAAATTAAAGATAGATGATCCGAAGAGAAACTTGAACAAAAATTGCCTTCACATAACTATCAATATATTAATCAATATATTATACTGTATATTCTACAAGTTATTTGAATTAGAAACTTACTTTCATTCCAAGAAATGTTCGATCTAACTAAAATTATAATGCAAAAGATCATGTGACTTTAATAATTTCGGTTTTGGAATTAGTTAGCCAACTTTGGAATTATAAGCAACCTTTATTTGGCGTAATTTTGAAATTCCACAAATGAAACTTACAATCATTTTTTGAAACATTCAATAAATAAATTCTATGGGAATTTAGGATACAATTTGGATAATCCATGACAAATAAAAAAAGGTTCGAAGAAGACGCATATAATGTATATATTCTTGAATTGAAATTCCAATGTTTTTCAAACAAGTATTATTTATGTAGTATGGTACACAAATTACATTAATTTTACAGAAAAACTTTGGCAAAGTTACACGAAATAGATTTATTTTATTAAAAAAGGTATTCAGAATTCCAAATTTGAATTTATAATGAAGGTAATCATAAGTTTGACATAGGATTTATAATCTTAATTTGATTATAACTTTAAATTTATGAACTTCTTGTTTATAACGGTTTACGGAATCCGTAAATAAGTATTTTAATTTTTAGTTTTCATTCATGAAAATCCATATTAGTTTTAATAATGAATTTTAGTAATTTTTTAATTATTAAACATTTAATTTTATTTTCTTTCTTTAATAAGTATTTCGGCTGATAATTTTCTTTATAATTCTAATAAGAATAAACTAACATTATGATAAAATATACATATATTTTTTTGATTTAGATAATCAAAATTCAAAAAGAGTTTAGAGGAATTAAAAAGTTTTACCGATTTACGGTCATAAATATTGATATTAAATTATTATTATTATTATTATTATATTATTATTTTAGTAAAGTAATCATTTTATTTATTTAAGTTTTTTTAGAATATTGATTCTTTTTTCTAAATATTTTTATTTTTAGAAAAAATTGTAGAAATTCGTTTTTTTTACTCAGGTGATAGATTTTTTTTTATTCCTCAGGTGATTGTCAATTATTATAAATTATACACACACATATATATATATTTTTTGCATAGATTAAATAGATTATCGTGTGATTTTAAGTCCCGCCTCAATAAATAATTCATGCAGGATTGCCCATCGGAATATTTAATGCTTTATGATAAATATTTTTGGGCGTGTTTCAACATACAATGTATATTCATTCAATTAAGAAAAGAGAAAAAGATTTTTTTGCGTGGCTATTACTATTTACATAGTAATGGAGAAACAATGGCGCCGAGATAAATTTTTATTCGCGCCGAAAGATAATAAAAACCTCCACGCTCAGATTTAGTGAAGTCATCAATATTCATCGGATGCATAGTCAAGAATGAGTCGTACTTGGTCATTATTATCTGCAAGAAAAAAAAAATCATGAAACTTTGAAATGAAGATTTTCACAATATACTGAATATAGTGAACGAAACACAACAAAGACTTGAAACATAGCCACAAAATGATTTGCAAGTGTGTAACACAATGGACCCAATAGACCAAAATTTGATTTCATTATCCCATTTTCCGAATTCATATTTTCATATTGTGAAATATTAATGCTTCTTATGTTGATCGTCAGAGAAATTACCAATATAATAATATTTATATTCATTGTTTTTGGATTATTATAGTGGGTTTGTTATTAACGACGAAAAAGAAAAAAAAAAAAAAAAAAAGATTTTCAGCGGTTGACTGTACATTTTTTGTGTACTAAACAACAATCTCTTTCGCGGGAAAATTTCGTCATTATGAATAAAACAAAACGCTGCAGGAAACCAACACGTGCTGATAATGTGCCGCATTATAATTATAATTAATCTGATAAAGTGAGTTGACAAGTTAAAACGCATTCTATGATATCATAAACAGGTTGATTTTTTTATTTCATCATTTATTTATATGTTTATCGTTCAAACTTATTAAGTGCGTCCATCAAACAAAGAATTTGTCAAAAATAGCATGATATAGAGAGTCGAGACATTTGGACAAATCGGACAAACTTACATCCTTTATGACTCATAAATAATAAATAAAAAGGTTTCATATAAATCATGTGATGCTATCAGATTATGAGATATTTTATTTGCTTTCTTTGTCAACAAAATATTTAAAATATTAATAATGATAATGATATAATGATATGAATGATAATAATATGAATGAAAAAAAAAAATAAATGCTTCGCTGCGCATGGTCAAAAAGAACACCGACGCTGTACATAACTCAGTAAAATAATATGGTGGTGCAGTATCGACTACTACAAAGACTTGAGGCTGATATTACCTCGTGATAAGAATATAATTACTGCAAGTTACTAGTCCGGGACCCATAAAATTTTTTTAACCAGTTTTTTTGTAACCGGAGAGCAACGTGTCGTTGAAAGAATATTCGAGACCTCTATGCCAAGCCGGAAATAATTTCCGAACAATACCAAGAATTACTAAAAATATCATTTACTAGAAAAATTTTTTTTTTTCTTGAAGGACGTTATACATACATAAAAATAATAAAAAAAAGATATATTATAAAATTATATATATAACTGTATATATTTTATTTATTTTATAATAGAAATGCAATAAAAATTTCTCATGGGAAACAATTCAAAAATAAATTTTAATATTCAAACAATAAAACGGCGAAAAATTCAAGTAAAGAAGAAAATAATTAATTGCCATAAAAGAATTAGACAATTATTCATTCTCTTCATTTTTCTCATTCAAAAGTTGAACTATGGCTAAAAAAACAAATAATAATTAAACTAAAACTTGATGATAATAACTGAAATATTTAAATAAGTTTATATATATATATATAATTTTAATTTAAAAAGATAAAAATAAATTTTATATTGCGAATGCTTGAATTGTGTAACATTGTGAATGATTTTATATAAATAGGACCAGCATTTATCCTCTCCCAGAATCTTTACCAAACAACATTTGCCTCTCAAATAAATCCTCTCATCCCTTTTTTTTTTAAAAAAAAAAGAAACGAATCAAATAAAAATGAGTCCACCAAATTCCTTCGATGAAAAGCCCGTTGTTGTAAAATCGAAACGAGGCCGAAAGGCATTAGCAGTTAGTGAGGGGCATATAGATGTCACTGGAAGAACCCATATCATGACAGTTAGAAGGTCTAATCCTCCAACTCCAAAAAAGAAAACCACGACTCCAAAAGCTATAAAGCAAACTAATAATTATTGCAGACGATGCGAACAAAATGACGAATATATCGATGTTCTTAACGGCAGAATTGGCAAATTAGAAAGTTTGGTAGAAAAATTAACCAACGCAACGAAACCAACTTTTAATAATAATATGACACAACCTCAACCGATAGTTGCTCCAAATTTCTCTAACATGGGAACAGAAGACCTTTTAAGTTTGTCTAATCAAATTAACGTTGTGTTGCTCGAAAGATTTGAAATGCAAAATCAACTACAATTACAAACTCAAGCTTCGATGGTTACTCCGATAACTCCAATTACTATAACGCCACCTGTAAGCCCGTTTACAGCTTGCGAACCTTCTGATATAGCAGTACAAGATTGGACTTATAATAATCCATTTACGACATATTAATAATTACGATTTAACACAAATTTTTTTTTTTTCGAAAAATTTCATTACGTATTTTACATTTTACGCATTTAATATTTGTATAAAAAATCGATAAATTTAACGATTCTGTAAATATCGAATTATAGATTTTTTCGACATTATCATTTCCTCCCAACATATTCATTTTTTTAAGATATCATATGTAGTATATAGACTTAAGATTGGCAAAATCTGATTAAAATGTGAAACTAATTTAATAAAAACACAAACAAAAAAGAAAAGAAGAAAAAGATTTTTTTTTTTTTTTTTTATTAATACTTTAAATCATGACTTCAAAATTTTCAATTTAATTAACATATATATTCAGTATATTAATTAATTAATAAATAATGGAGTATATATAAGATTGATATACCCGACTTGATATGGTGCACAACATATTCGGCAAATATATGCTCGGAATTATTAATTATTATTGTAAACAATAATAATAAATTACATTATATATATTTTTTATAAATACTGAATCATTCCAATATTTATAATCTTTTACAATTTCTATTAAAACAATGATGTTTCATATCTTTTGTAATATAATATAATTTATTTGTGTTTCCAATAGATAAGCTGCTTCTGATGCGCAGCTTAATCATGAAAATTTCTTATTTAGTATAACTATCAAAGGATTGTAACATTAGAATAAAATTAGATTTGTTAAAAATGATTTTTTCTTGTCCTATAAAGGCAAGTTATAAACGTCATTACGGGTTTTTAAATGAGAGTAATTTACATGTTTTAAAGCAGCGAAGACCAATAAAATAGTAAACACCGTCATAAAGCATTTGAAAATGCATATTATATAAATCATCACACGCGCATTATTCAACGTGTATGCATGCAAATTCCGGGTAATTGAACATTATAGAATAAATTTCTTTAGTTATTTTTAGCGGTAACTTATTTATTTATTATACAAGGAAATTTGGGAAATTTTTTTCATTTTTTCCCGCTCCATAATTATTAGTAAACAATTTCTCCTGATTGATTTTCTTGCAAATTTCTAAATGTATTTTGTATATATATCCAAATATAGATCAATCGGAGTAAATTTACCTAACTTTCGAACTTTGCCTTTTTCTTGATATAGCATCCCAGCCGTCCCTTAGTACCATTTCATTGACCAGTAATTAAATTGTAACCTTGTTCATTTTAACCCTTTTTTCTTTTAAACTTTTTTTTTAATGCAACATATGCGGCTGAAAAATTTGTAGTACAAATTCGTTTCTTTTTTGTAATATAACAATGAGATGACTAGTAAAACGTTTTTTAATAAAGTTAGGATTTTGGATAAGATTCTGCAAAGAAGTGTCATTTCATAAACAACTATGCCAATTTTTACTATATAATAATTTTTTTTAATGTGGATATAATTTTTTTTTTTTTTTTTATAAATAGTTATGATGATAATTAATTTTTATTTTTGTTAAACAAACCACTAAATTTTGAGACACGTACGTAATGCTTTCATTGTCGCAACAAATAAAGACTCGTGTAACAATATAATTAAATTTATTGGTTATTTTTATGATTTTCTTTGCTTCATACTATTTCAATTGATTATTTCTATTTTAAAACATTCATTTNTTGCTTCATACTATTTCAATTGATTATTTCTATTTTAAAACATTCATTTTCCAAAAATGGGTACTTTAAATATCATTTAATGTGTTGTTAAAAAAATAATTTTCACGTTACCCGGACTTCGGAGCAAAAAGAAAAAGAAAATGGCTTCCTGTTTAATGTTTAAGGATTTCCAGGAATGTGTGTCACCAAACTGTAACATTTTTTCTCCTTAACATTAATGGTTTATTCATTATCGAATTGATTTTTTTTTTTTTTTTGACAAGGAAATTCTGTTATGTACGAATTTTTTGCGTAATGTCATAGAGTCACACAGAGAATTCTTTGTTATTTAAGCCAATCTAATTACCTAATTATCAAGTTAATCAAATTATTCGTTCTTTTTTTCTTTATTATCAAGGATTTATATGATTTTTAAGTGAATTTAAAAGTACCTATTAACATGTTTTATTTTTTTTTATTGTTTATATGAAATTATTCATTTTTTCTCTTTTGGTAGAATAAGCGAACAATCAAAAATTCTTAATGTAAATCAATTATATTGCTAGATTTATGATATCAATTATACCCAAATTTGCAAAAAAGATTTTCTTTGTGTTAAATGAAACATTTCTTTCTTTTTTGAAAATATGACGTAAAAAGAATTTACTAGAATCTTAAACGTTCTAGAACGTTTTGGGAGCATTGTCATATGTTACGTAATTCCATAAAAATAAAAACAAACACTTCATTGTTATTATCTCATGTGAATATAAATAATGCAAAAAGTACGATTTTTTTTATAAACATCATTGTTTTATTGCCATACATTGTTTTTTTTTGAGATGGGCGGGAATATGAAAATGAGTCATTGTATCAAACTCTTCAAGAATTCAGGTTTGAAATAATCTGAAAATTTGCCCATTCACATTATTCATGTTGTGTAAGGTAAAACATTATTGTATATGCATGTGCAAATACATGAAAAAACATTTTCAATCTTTCTGGGATTTCTTTTCGAAATTACTATCAATGCAAAAGGTCGAAGGATCCATTTTGTTTCATGAGTCACAAATGATGATGATATTATCTTGTGAGTTCATTAAAGTTCATAAATTATTTATGATTCATTTGTTTGTTTTCGTCATTGGTGAGAGGATTTCTTCACATTTTATTTCTTGGCGATCATCATTTTTTCATTTTTTTTTTTTTTTTT
>QKYT01000077.1:224271-247115 GCA_003550305.1 Glomus cerebriforme
TTTTTTTTTTTTTTTAAAAAAAGAAAAAAAAAATTTATTCGGCTATATCATAATTTCATTGTTTATTGTTACTATATTATTATTATATAATATATGTAATTTACGTAATTCTAAACATTCATTTCTTAGTGGTTACTGCATCATTACGTCATATGCTTACAAAAGTTACAAAAGGTAATGATTGATTGAATGCGCCATATGTGCTTCCGTGTGTACAATAATTGAACAAATTGAAATTGGATGAATCAAATTCAAAAATTTTATTGGTTATTAATACTAATAAAAAAAAAAAAGAAAATGTTTCGGGGAGACCAGCATTTGTCATTTGGCCAATCTTCAGCCAATTATAAATTCTCATGAGATGCCTACTTACCAAATACGGAATGGAAGATAATTGTGTTCAAATTTTTTACCGAACTGATTTAATATATAAACAAACATCGGAAAAAAACCCAATATTAACGGTAAAAAATTTGTAATTCCATTAATGCATCTAATAATTCCTCTTTGTAACAGAAAAAAATTAGCCCGGAATATAAACAAAAAATAAATAAACAACGGAATCTCCCGAGAGTGAACCAACGATATGACTTTTAATTAGATACGTAAACATCATCAATTTTTTATATTACGTCTTTAATTTTACGAAATGATCGATAAATTTTTTATTCTTTGTTTGAACGAAATGGATTTATTAGGTAACTAATACAATGAAACTTAATCAAATGATTCGGCCGAATAAATGAAATTGTTTAGTTAAGTGGCGGTGATCTGTTTAGATCACAAAAAAAAAATGCAAAACTATTCAGGGAGAAAAATTAATCATTTATTTTTGTTTATTAACAACAAAATGTATTATAAATATTATAAATATTATAAATATTTATAATGGAAAAAAAATTAATATTATTTAGCATCCTTAATAAATATTTTACGCGTTGACTACGCGTGAAATTCATTATCTGACACACGTTTTAACTTTTAATATCATGTTATCATAATACATGTTATTATTTATATAAAAGTTTTAAGCTCCTTAAATATTTATTAATGATAGATAATATTTATTAATGATAGATAATATTTATTAATGATAGATAATATTTATTAATAATATTTATAAAAATAATTAATTCGTTGAACCAATTAATTATAAATGCATCAGATATGTGACTTGTTAGTGGACCGATCACTGAAACTATACATTTTCTATTTTTTTTTTTTTCCAAATAGTTTCAAATTTTCCGAATTTTCCAAATTTTCCGAATTGTCCGAATTGTTCAAAATATTATTAATAATCTTTTTTTTTTTAAAAAAAAACAAAATTCTTGTAACAAAATTTTTTTTCGTAATTCAGTACACGTCAGCATATGATCGTCAATCACGTGAACAAAAATTGGGATGACGTCTTCAAGAATAAGGCTAGAAATAGACTTATTTTTTTCGCGTGATTACAATGTAAAATAATTTTTTTATTATTGTGTAATAAAGCTATCAAAGAACAAAAACACAAAGAACTTAACGATATAAAATGTATTATGATGTCATAATCTTTTTTCTTTCTTTCTAATAATTAGGGAAAGATCATATTATTATATTTTTTCTATAATTCAATTTAAAAAGTAATTACATATGAACTTTTGGGCGTAAAATTTCCAAATGTAATTAATAGCCGAACATTATCAATCAATATCAATGCTTATAATGCTCATAGATGTGCTTTGATTTGATTACGTGAATATACAATAATAATTAGATCAAATAGATAAATCAAATACGTATTCATTTTACAGATTAATAAGGAAATCAACGAACTTTTTAATACATTTGAAACGTTAATTACATAGTCTTATGAGCATACTTTCAGTTTTCTTTTATTGTAAAAGAATGTAAATAAATTATATAATCATATAAATATAAATATATATATTTTTTTATTATTATTTGGATCAAAAGGATTTCTTTTGCCGAATATATTCGGTGGCGTGTCAAAATAATATATACATACTGTATATTATTTTATTAATTGATAAATACTGGTCAAGTAACGCGCCATTATTTTGTTCACCATGAAAATATTAGATCAAAAGTGGAAACCACTCTAACTTTAATTGTAATATTTATTGATTCTTATTGGAATATTCATTTTAACTTCCACAAACTAACGTCTCCTTTGTATTTGAAACAAAAACCACTTGTTTATACCTAAAAACAGAAATCTATTGAGTAATGGTAAGAATAATTTATATTATTTGCATCCCATAGAAGTAAAGAACAATGTATTATAAGAGAATTATATAATTAATGTAACTATTATGTGTAAACAAATTTTATTAAATAGTTTTGATCCATTAAGGATGTAGTATTTTTTTTTTTTTAGATGGCGGAAAATCCGTAAAAAAATTAGAATAACTCGGAATTACCGATTTATACATTAGTGTGTTCTTAAGTAAATGCATGCATATTATGAAGCGGCAATAATCATCCGAAAATGAAATATAATAATAATTAGCTCATAAGTATTACTACGGGCAACAATGATTACGCGTATCTATAATTAATAAGCGTATTATGGTCGTAAGAAAAATTCATTAAAGGTAAAGAATATTATGAAATCTCATTGTCATAATAATTTCGCGATCAAATAATAATATTAATTATAGATGTTATATGATGTAATATTTAAGCTATCCAAATCGAGTAAAAAAAAAAAGAAATTTTATCACAAGACATTTTGTGTTACTTTAAGATTTTACTTTTAAATTAATTTTAGCTTGGCAAAGCTTCCTATTTTTAAATTTAAAACCACGTGACCAAAATGTTTTACTGCCGTAGGATTAAATTTGAAAAACATTTATCTTGTCAATCGATTGAACACAAGGTAAATTAGTTAAATATTATTTTTAGACAATAAAAATAGATTTATGATGTAATCTGCAGATCATTTTCTAATAATATGCTGCAAATAGGAAAAAACAATTAAAGTTTGAACACAAAGGATCCTTCTATTAAGCGACAGCTATTGCATTATTTATTTTTTCCAAAAAGATTCAACACTCTTAATATTTAATTTATCACCCAAATTAATAAAACTGCTTGTAAGAATGAATAACATGAAATTATTGTCGCGTCGCGAGAAACACTGCATTAATTATTTAATCATCGTTAGTATTGTTTATTAGAATGTGTAAGATTTCAAAAGTTTTTCTTTAAAAATTTCTAAAATTAGTATAATGTCCGTTGATAACAATTATAGATTTTTCTTTCTCAATGCAAGTTTATCATCCCCAATTTTTCCATCCTTTTTTTTTTTTTATGATCTCATGGCTAAATAAATAATGTCATATATTTCAAATTAGAGAACAAACTAAAAATAAAAGCATATATTGAAATTTATTCAGGTATATAATTTTAAACAAAAGAAACATCATTCATTGTATTGTAGAAGAAATTATTATAAATAAATTATTATACGTTGATTCAAAGAAATAATTGCATTCGCAATCGTGTAGACAAACATGTGATTTAGTTAGCAAAGATTTCTAGTGTCACGTGACTGTAAATTCAGTCCAAATTGAAACTAATTTAATTGATTTTTGTTAATTACATAAATATAAAAATAACGTCTTTAAATGTTTAGATCTATGATTGTTTTAATGAAATTGTATATAGATATATCATATAAATACTTTTATATATCAATATAGTAATAAATATTTTGATGGTAAAATCCTACCAAAATTATACGAAATTATAGATTTGGCCCAAAAAAATCTTAACCGGTTAATTTAACAAGTTACTGTATATATTATAGTAAAAATTATAATTAAAATCTTTTCGTAGTCACTATAATTAAAATTCGACTCATAATATATTTAATAAATGTCTTAATAAAATCGATGTTATTTTTTTTTTCTTCAATAATTTTTGAGTTCTTTATATTCCAATTTCTGCAAGAAAATTCCAAATAACTATCTCTTACATATGAAAATTTGTTTTTTCAAAAACAACATTCCTATCTAAAAATAGTAAATTAATACTTCATTTTTTAGAGGGATTTTCAAAAAGTGAACTGTCACGTTATTTTAATTTTTTCAGTATTACTCCAGGATCCCAGGTATCACTATCTAAATGTCACCGCAGGTGCATCACTGAAGTGGAATTTTGGGCAGAGTTTCAATTACATTTTTAATTCTGCCCAAAATTCTATCCTAATGCTGATGCGGTGAGCCGGTGACATTTAGCTTTGCTAAAATGCGAGTTATGAATTTTTAGGTTTCTGACCCATACAAGAAAAGCACGTGAAATAGGGCCCAAAAATTAAAGTAATAAATCAAGTGAACAGAATTAATCTTCTGATATTGACGAAAATGGGCAACAAATTAATGTCCACAATTCGAAATTACAGACCATAGTGCCATGCTATATATTCACCATATATACAAATACAACCAATGCTAATATTATGCACAAGTTGATTATTAAAATAATTATTAAATCAAAACAGTTATCGAAAATAAGGCTGGTTCCAAATACAGATAACGATTATAATTAAAATCTTTAATAGTAAATTTTACTATATAATTTGTTGACAAAAAATTCCAATGAAATATCATGATTTTAAATTAAAGGCTTTTATTTAACTAGTGTTTAACTTTACTCTTTGATAAGATGATAAACTTCAATCGGGAACAACATTATGCGCAAATGATTTTTCCTTTATACTACTACGTTGGTTTCGGGAACCAATCACATGACCGTTTTTTTTCGATCATCTTCCGGAGGAATTTAGCCAAACCTGATTCTAAAAAATAAAATTTGACAAATAATGCGACAAATGATATAATCAAGTATTTTCCCTAAAAAAAAATCCGAATTTTTCGGAATTCTACACTTCCGAAGATAAAAAAATGTGCCACTGAAAATTACCCTTTTAGGCTAATCTGTGACTCGTGCTTAAACCATAATCATATACTTTTCCGAAAGAATTTCCCGAATTCTACACTTCAGAAGAAAATTAATTTACCATTTTTAGCTATAACATGCTAGATAATCAACTATAAAATAATTATTAAATATTTCGTAAAAAATACAAGAAAAATATAGATCACTGTCAGTTATTTTATAAGAATCTTATATTATATGTAATAATAGGGTTTTGCAGCACGATTAAAAAATAATGAATTGCTTTTTTTCAATCTAATTTTTTTTGTTAATTATATTCTAACAATTCTCTGCTGTTATTAANACAAATAATTTGATAATTTAATCACTCAAGAGATAGATCGTGAGAAAATAGATTATAACAATTTGGGAATTTGAGGGTAATGATATGTGATATGACGAAAATGGAATGGCAAATTAACTTTTTTTAATATTTCAAAACATGTTAAATAACTAATCTAAAGATTTATCTGTTGTAATAAAGTTTAATTATTTACAATTTTGGATTGTGAAAATTATATATTAATAATAGATCCTGACATTCGTGAGAATAAAAAAAAATAAATAAACTAGTTTTTAAGCATTCTTATACTGAATGAATTCTTTAACTGCTGCAAATACTCTAAAATTTCATCTTTGATTTTCTCAGTAGAGATAATATAATTCTGAAGTGTAGAATTCGGTAAATTCTTTCGGAAAAGTACATGATTATGGCTTAAGCACGAGCCACAGATTAGCCTAAAAGGGTAATTTTCAGTGGCACATTTTTTTTATCTTCGGAAGTGTAGAATTCCGAAAAATTCGGATTTTTTTTTAGGGAAAATACTTGATTATACAAATGATTGTATTTTATTCTAATAATCATGAGCCACACATGTTTAACAACCTGAACATCATCACTAATTGCTGAAAAGTAATTGTGATTATTTAACGAATACCTATAATTATAGATGCTGCAGGAATTCGGGAATTACACCATTACGGCATTACTACATATGCCGTAAATAATTTCGAAACCGTCGTAAAGCTGTAATGTAATTGAGCACCGTAGTTTAATTTAACGCCATAATTAAATGTAAAAGTAATGTAAAGTAAATTAAGAAACATAGTTATTTATTAAAATACTAATGTTCAACTAAAAACAAATTTAAATAAAATTTTATAGTCATTAATTAAGATAATAAACCGGGACCAATTTTAGAGAAAACCCATATTGGGCTACTTTTAATAATCAAGATAGAACAATATTATTATGAAATTATTTAATTATGTTATATTTTACCGGTAAATTTGATGATTGTACTGGACTCCCAGGTATAATCATATACGGTACGTCTAGCGACTCAACCGCATATTCTAGTTTAGTAGTGTAAATCCTGAGAGATTATAATATCACGTGATCCGTTGACCGTTATGGTTAATTTTAAAACCAGTCTTGTAGCACTAATCCATGGAAATAACTATATTATTAAAAAAACCATTCATTCCATACATAGAAAAGCATATCGTACATGGAAATAAATAACTATATTATTAAAAAAACCATACATTCCATACCTAGAAAAACTGGTTTCTGTAATCCCCCAACTGAACAGGGACATAAGTACCTTTAAATACTTTATTATTATGGTGATGATAATCACCGCTATTATAATTATAAATAAGCCGTTTTTCAAAGGATTTATAATTTTTTCTTAGCATTATGGTTGATAATAAATCTATAACAATACACAAAAAATGGCATTCGATTCTAGGAGAAACATTGCCTTTAATTGAGCCTTATCATTATATTAAAATCAACAAAATTCTTACACCTCCAAAATTACCAGCTCATGAAAGAAATGGAAGCATAGCTGCGGTTCTTCCATATATCCGACAGAAGTTAAGATGTGGGGAGTTGACGTTCTTAGAGTAGAAAATATTAAAAATTTAATTGAAGATGAGGAATTTTCTGACGACGAATTTTCTACTACAGAAGCGACGGATGAAACTCAAGGATTAAAAAAAAATCAATTGTCTCGGTTTGATTGCATCGCTAGTCTGCTTGCCTCTGCTGAATGTACTGTAGCTCAAGACATCTTTCGACCTTATCTCGATTTCCAATAGCATTTCCTTTAATAATGCCTGATTTAAATGAAGCAGAAAAGTTTAAAGTAACACTTCCTTTGCTTACTGGTCCAGTTATCAAATGGGAAACGAACCCAGGAACAATAATTGAAAACCATCTTTTTAACGATCCATTCAAATTGATTGTTGCAATTCGAATTGGAACGAACCCTCAAGGCAAAAGCACTATACTCAATCAGTTAATGACTTCAAATTCTACGTTCTCTTCACGTTCTGATCCAAGAGCAGAATATGGAATTCCACATATGATTGGTGGAAGTGTCGAGTTCACTTGGTTGACCCAAGAAACTTGTAGAATGAGTCTATGGAATGATGTTCTTGAAAATTACTATAAGGAAGGGGCAAAAGATATTATGCTGCTTGCAAATTTACATGGTGATGCATTAGATTATCCAGATCAAATTAAATTTTTAAAGCAATTTCCTTCTAGTTTCTTGGTTTTTTTAATGCCTGGATGTACTGAACATCACATAAGGGATTTTGAGGCTCTAATTGGTCCCAAAAAAGTGGTATATGGCTGCGTGAATAACAAAAATATCATAGGCAAAAAGAAATATACTATTGATACCAATTTCTTAACGCAAGATAAAACGTTAAAAAAAGTGCGCAATATGTTCAAAGATGCTTTATATACTGGTACTTCATCATTCAGAGCTGATGAATTAAAATTAGGAAGATCACTTCAATTTACTGAAGGTATCAAGTTTTCCTTGTCTCAAATTTTGATAGATTTTGTTAAATACAAAACATGTCGTTATATTAAGATGAATGTTATGCAGTTTCAAAGAAAACAACAATTAGAAGATGGTCTTCAAATTTGGAAAAATAATCATGAATTACAAACATTAATGAATTTATACAAAAACATTCTAAAACTACCTTTCGAAAAAAGAAGGCGAGCTCTAGCACATCTTGAAAGGGAAGTATCCAGGCTTTCCATGATAGAATCTTCTGAAGCTCGAAATCAGGCTGTGTTGAAAAAAGAAGAATTACGTAAATCTAGTTTGGTCAGTAATCAAGAAAATGAGAAAAAAATTCGAGATGAAATTGCAAAAATTTGGGCAGATGTTGATTGTATGAGTTTGGGTTTGGAGCACTTCTTCCGTGAATTGGGACAAATTTATAAAATTTTTTCCATTAGTGACCAAAGTAATGAGATTGTTTTGAAACTACCAGAACTTTATTCTGAACTATTAATTGGTGGTCACATTATAGAATTACTTGATGGTGATGCTGGATCTATATCCGAGGCTTGGTTCTCGGCCATTTGTGGACATATTTGTAGAAAATATCCTAAACTTAGAATTTTTGTGGTCAGCATACTTGGCTTACAGTCATCAGGAAAGTCTACTCTCTTAAATGCTCTTTTTGCATGTAGATTTGCTGTTTCAGTTGGGCGTTGTACTAGAGGCCTTTTTATGCGGTTATTATTTTTGGAAAAAGATTTATCTGATCAACTTAATATTGATGCACTTATCTTGATTGATACTGAAGGTCTTGGTGCACCAGAAAAGATGTGCGATCCAGAATCAGAAAAGAAAGATCGGATACTTGCAACTTTTGCAATGGGTGTAAGTAATTTGACAATCCTCAATGTACTTGGAGAATCAATGCGTGACTTGACAGAAATTTTACAGATTGCAATTGTGACAATGGCCCGCCTTGAAAAGGCTGGAATGGCCCCTGATATTCTTATGGTACAGCATGTTTCTGAACGAAATGCGGCAAGACTTTCTGAGCCTGAAGAAAAATTTCGAGAAGCCCTTCGGGAGGCTTTAGAAATAGCTGAAAAACAAGACATTGAAATGGGAATATCCAATACAGAATGTCTTCAAATACTTGATGAAAGAATAAAAAAAGGCCAGCTCCTTAAACAATTTCGACCATTTAAAAATGGTGCAACTGCTTATGCTCCACCATCAGAACAATATCACGAGGATGTTGTCAATTTATACAATTCCATAATTAATGATTGCAAGAATTCTCAAAGCAAAACTGAATTTTCAGAGTGGCATTCATTAATTCAAAATTATTGGGATGCAGTCTCTCATGAGGATTTTGCCGTTCGTTTCAAAAATATCAAGGAAATTCATGATTTTATTGATCTTGGAAAACAAATTACAAGGTTGAAAGAAACAATAGATAAAGCATTTTCAAAACATGAGGAATCGATTATGCAAATAATTCGTTCTAAGCTTCAGAATTGGTCTTCCAATAACAGGTCAAATATAAATTTGCGTCTTAAAAATGAATGTTTAGAATTAATTGAAAAAGGACTAAGAGACGTTCCATGTGATTCCAACTGTGAAAGATGTGGAAAAATAAAAAAAGAAAGAATTGATTTGGAAAAATACCTTGAGGATAAAAATAATGAGAAGTGTGAGATAGAGACTAAACAAACAATTGAGAATTATATCAAACTTAATCATCAATCTGTATCCGCAAAACTTATTCAAATGCTTGAGGCTAGCCTTATTCGAAAAGGTATTTCATCTGAATCTACCGACATAATTAACAAACATTTGGAAACGATGTTAAAAAATATGCCACACAGAGGATTTTCTGATAATGAACGTAAACAAAAGGTTGAAATAGTATGGAATTTATTACGGAATCATATATCATCGAGGAATGATGCTATACCGGTAGAGGAAAAAATAGATAAAGAAGTTGAAGATGAATATATTAATATATTACCATCAGAACTTTATCAACAATATAAAAGTGGAAATTCTCCAATTTTACCTAGATGCAAGGCATATAAAATTTATAGAAGTTTTGATATAAGAAAAATGCAAATTTCACAATATTTGGAGAAAAGGGACTTTTACGTTCTCCGGAATAGGCTTGATAATTTGGTAGATAACATCTTAAAAAGAAGAGCTTCTTATCATTTTTACCCTGGAACTGTACGTGATCTTAAAAAAGAAATATCACAAATTCTTAATCCAAATTATTTAGCCGAGTTCAAATGGAATGTTCACTTATACACTTTGTTGAAATTTAAACCAAAAGTGATAAGTTTCCAAGAAGAATGGGATAAAGAAAACACTCCGCTTGGCATGCTTGATCAAAAAAAAGAGGAATATTTAAAGGTGATTGATACCCGGCTTCAATATGGAAATACTCTTGTTTCTGAAGGCCATATTGTTGGGGAATATTTATTGAAAGTTATTCACGAAAAAGCAATGAATGCAGGGAGTGAAGAACGAAAAAAAGCAGCGCGTGATATTTCCTGGTTGAACTGTGCTGAATCAGTTAGACTTAAATATTTTGAGAGACTTGCTTATCAAGTTCAGAAAGGTAATAAAGAAGAAGCTATACAACACTTTTCTTGTCCAAAATATCGAATAGAAAATTGGTTTATAAGTACAGTTGATAATAATACAAGTGGAAACCCAAAACAAAAGTATACAGGTACTTTTAATGCAGAATTCAATCGAGTCTTTCAGGAAATTCGTAACTGTCAAAGTTTTGAGGAAATCAAAAAATTTGTAAACAATTATATGACAGAAGTTGATAAAGTGGACTACAAATTTGACCTTAAAGATAGTCAAATTACAGAAGATTTAAAAATATTATATAAAGCTATTGAGGAAGAGCTTAGAACCAAAGGGGGAGGTCGTTATCCAAGACAAGAATCTTTTCAAAAACCAAATGCTTGGATGTACAGTATCATGTCCTCTTTGTGGGGCTTTGTGTTGGGGATCTCGGGATCATCATGAAAATAGGGATGACACAAGAATACACCATACTAGCCATCAACCTGAAGGTCTCACAGGGAAAGGTTATAAATTTTCAAATGAACTTGTTGCAAAGTCATGTCATAAGTGGACGGATAATTGTGAATGGTACGAAGGTGATAAATTGGTGAAATGGAGTGCGATAAAAACATCACATCCAGATTGGAAATTTGATCCTCATTTCATACACTTTTTTAACGATCTTATGTGCTGGTTCTTTGAAAAGTTGCATGGAGATATCGCGTCAAAAAGGGATAAAAAACCAGCATCTTATGATGAGTTGATTAAAAATGGTTGTCGAAACTTAGATTATCATAGTATTATTAGCACACTCAAAACAAAAATTTAAGTATTTTCTTTCAGACCTATATGTTCATCATTTAATGAAGTATCTTACAGGTTCCAGGTTTGCTGGACTGGAATTAAACTGGACCGGATTGGATTGATTAAAGTCTGCTAGTCTAATAACGTGAAAAAGATTATACTCTCAATTATAAAGTTAATTTATTTTATCGTATTTTTTTTTTTGTAAAATAGTTTTATGGAGTCAGGAAAAGTTTATTACATTGTTCAAATAATAAAAGTGAATTTTATTTATTATTTTCAATTTAGACTATTGCAAAATAATCTACAAAAGTTATGTATATTATTGCTTAATTGGTAGAGGTTTAATAGCTATTCTTTCGAGTCGTTCACATTCTTTAATTACTTCTTGATATACTGTACACATATACACATTTACATTATTGTATTATTAGATAAATAGGTTAAATAGGGTTTATGAATTTTCTTTTTTTTTTTTATGTATTTACAAAAATATAATAAAATATTATTCTGGGCATATTTTAAATGGTAATGTTTAATTTGAAAGTAATTAAAGAATTTTACTTTATGAAACGTAATTCATATAATTAAACCTATTGACGATTTTGTATAGTCCGTTAAATTAGCCGAAATCTAATCCTGTTATATTTTAGACATTATGTTTGCAAATTTTTGATGGTAGTCCAAGATACTAGATAATAATAAGTTTGTAGTTTTTAAATGTGATTTACTAAATTATACGTATCTTAATGGCTCAATATATCCCTTCTGAAAGTAACCCTGGGCCCACATTATTGCGATCTTGGCCGGCAAAATTTGTCAGAAATTCATTTCCGATTCATAAACTATCATTCTATTTCCTAAGCTATGGTGTTGTGGTAGGAATTGCGAAAATCGAATCAAAAAAATCGAAACTATAATACTCATGAGCGAGCCCCTTCATAATTTCCAACGTTTTAACGTTGAGATTATTTTTTCTTTATTTGTACCTTTCGCTAGCTTGCCGCGGAATAATTTTTTTTTGATAAAACCGCAGTATCACTTGGGTATAGTATTATATAAGCAAACCATTTCAATAAGTGATTAGTGTAACCGAAAAAAATGCTAAGCGGTGAACAACTCGGATTAGATGATACCGCTTTATACAGATTAAAAGAAAAGGCCACCAAAATGAGTTGTCCACAATCTCTGCCAATCAGATCTCAAGACCTGGATGAGCCGATTATCGATAATACAGAAAATATTGAAACAGACAATTGTGTGATCACTTATTATTTTCCCTCTGATAATTTATTTACTCATAAGGAAATACTACTCATGTGCCGAATTTTTGATTTGTATCGTGCATCTTTAATCGGCCAAAACGATCTGCAGTGTTACGGTCATTCTTTCTATAAATTTTTCAACACAGTCCCTAAATTTCTTTTTTTCCTAAAAAAATATTTTATTGCTTGGAAACTGAATGTAACAAATGGTGCATCAACAGTCTCAAAAAATAGGCTTGCGGTGACTGTTGTTCATAACTTTACACCAACCTCGATTTTAATGAAGTTATGAAGTGACAAGTGATATCAATCAAAAAAAAAAGAGAGGTTTTATTTTTCAAATTTCCCACGGAGTATTACAAAGTACAATTTTAAGTGGAATTTTACTAAATTTATTTTAGGATAAAGATCTTCACGTTCATACGACTAGTCAGGGGACATCGATAAATGACTGACGAAAGGGGAAAAAAAAAGGGAGAAAAAAATTATTCACAACCCGACATTTGTTTTTCATTCAGATCGGCAATCTGTTTTTAGTTTTATATCTAGTATTTCTCACAAAATCATTACAATCTGCCCAAAGATTTTTTATAAATAAAGCATTTTTATAACGGCACCCATCAACCAACCGATAACGAGATAATAAACCTCAGAAAAATGAATTATGATCCAGCCACCCTATCTAATATCAATGAAATTCAAACTGATCATATTAAATTAGACTTAAAAGTTGACTTTGAGTATAAAATTCTTGATGGGAGTGCTACATTATCTCTTACTACTATAGCCGATAATGTTAACAGAGTTATTCTTGACACAAAATGTCTCAATATTAAGTCAGTTTCTCAAGACGAAAGACAACTAAAGGTATAATATAATGCGTAGCTTAGTGCATATTACTTGGGAATGCTGTACTCAATTTTTATTTTTACAAAGTTTCACCTTAATAATGAAATTGATTGTTTTGGAGCGACTGGCTTGCATATTGAACTTAACGAACCTCTAACTGCGGGTACCAAGTTCGAATTGGAAATAGCTTACAATACTACGATACAGGGTACTGCAATTCAATGGTTAGAACCAAGGTAATGTACCTACTATTTTAATAGAAATAATACCATGAACCTTAATTAATTATAACCAAAATAAAAATTGCAGTCAAACTGTCGGAAAGAAGCATCCTTATCTTTTTACACAGTGTCAAGAAGTAAAAATTTAAATTAATATATATCAGAATATACTATACTTATGAATTAAATTTTTTTTTATGACCTTTTTTTTTTAGATTCATGCGCGATCTCTTTTGCCATGTCAAGATACACCATGTTTCAAATTAACCTACAGTGCCAATATTCAAGTTTCTCGTCCTCTTAGAGCTCTTATGAGTGCTATTCATGTTGGAGAAGAAGAGATTGATGATGGCAAGAGTAAACTTTACAAATTTGAACAAGAAGTCAAAATTCCCACTTACTTAATTGCTTTGGCAGTTGGAAATTTGGCAGGAAAAGAGATTGGTCCTAGATCAACCGTGTGGACTGAACCAGAAATTTTACAAGAAGCTGCATGGGAATTTGCAGATACCGAAAAATTTATCGCTATAGGAGAAAAACTTTTGACTCCTTATGAATGGAAAAAATATGACCTATTAGTTCTTCCCGCTTCGTTTCCTTTGTAAGTTTATACTTAAGAAACTTAAAAATTCTTTTTATGTTCAATAACTAATTTATTTATTTTTAATTCAAAAGCGGTGGCATGGAAAATCCCTGTTTAACATTTATTACGCCTGCATTAATAGCTGGAGATAGATCTCTTGTAGATGTAGTTGCACATGAAGTTTCTCATAGTTGGACGGGAAATCTTGTCACAGCAGCAAATTGGGTAATTTGTAAAGATGATATTCAATAAATAATAAAATTCATAATTCATAATTAACTATTAACTATTAACTATTTAGGAACATTTTTGGCTCAATGAAGGATGGACCATGTTTATTGAAAGAAAGATTATCGATCGCTTGCATGGCGAAAAAGAAAGTGATTTTCACGCAATTATTGGGTGGAGTTTATTAGAGGATGACGTTAAACTTTTCGGTGAAAACAATCCTCTTACTGCATTACAACCTGTATTGAAAGGAGTAGATCCTGATGATTCTTTTTCTTATGTTTCATATGGTAAAGTTTCTCTTTTTGAGGTTAAATTTTATAAATGTAAATTATGACATTAATAATTTATTTATTTATTTATTTTAATTATAGAAAAGGGATTTAATCTTTTATATCATATTCAGAAAGTAGTTGGCGGATCTGAATTTTTTGAACCTTATATGAAAGCTCATATTAAAGAATTTGCCGGTAAATCTATTGTCACAGATGATTGGAAAAATTTCTTATATTCATTCATGGAAAAAAATTATGGATCCGTAAAAAAGGATGCATTAGATAAAATTGATTGGAATAGCTGGTTGCATTCTCCTGGAATGGTAAATTTAGTTAAATAATTTTTTTTTGTTAATAACGATATATATATATATTTTTTTAAAGTAATAATATTATTTTTACTTACATTTTTTTAGCCACCAATAAAACATGAATTTGATCAAACACTCTCAAAAGAATGTAATCAATTGGCTGAAAGGTTCGAACATTTAAAAGTTTTTCAAGTTAGCAGAATTAATTATTAATGAATGTTATGTAAATTAGATGGAATTTGGCAAGAAACAATGAAAATTTTGAAGAATTCTCACCAGCAGACATTGAGAAATTTACTACTTTACAAAAGAGTAAGCAAACAATTAAAACCGATTTTATGATATAAAAAACAACTAATTGAATTTTTTTTTTTTTTTTGAAAAGTGGCATTTTTGGACCGAATGTCGGAATTTCCACCCTTACCTCATTCGGTAATTGCCACGATGGATAAATCTTACAATTTCACCACCGTTCGTAATGTTGAAATTTGTTTTAGATGGCATAAAGTCTGTTTATTAGCAGAATATGAACCCAATTTTCCTCATGTTGTTAAATTTGTAACTGAGCAAGGAAGAACGAAATACATTAGACCTCTATACAGGTAAGTCCAATATTTAAATATTATATTGTTTTTAAAATTCTTATTAAGATATATTACTTTAGGTTGTTGAATAATACCAAGAATGGATCAGATTTAGCAAAGAAAACTTTTATTGAGAATAAGTCATTTTACCATCCTATTGCGGCAACTATGATTGAAAGAGATATTTTTAAAAATGAGCCTGCTAAGTAAAATTATATATTTTATCTGTCACTTTATTATAGTGATATGGTTCTACACAGAGAAAATAATTTTTTATAATAAATATACTTGAATTTTATTATCATCAGGCAAAATATTTTTATGTTAAAAAAAAAATTATAGAAATTTTCACGCATCGCGCACTTTTCTTCGCAAATTCAGTTATTTCGCCAATTTTCATTATCATTTTCTAAATTGTTCTAATTAGAAAAGTTGGTATGATATACAGTACATTGCTAGATTTATAAACTGTACTACGAATAAATCTATTACTGTATTACCATACGTCAGCTAGAGTGTTTTAAGTTATAAGCATTAAATACATAATATTACGTAATACGCGTATTTTACATGATTTTTTGATGTCCTCATGACCATTGGCTTCTGTGTTACTCTAAGGATTATAAAAATGCTTTCTCGTTCAGTTTTCCTTTTCTTCTTTTCTTAAATACTAATGTTTATGGTGAGGTTCTTCCCAAAATTCTCTTTCTTAATCATTTTCTTAGTTAATAAAATTAAAACTAACTTTCTCTGCAATGTTTCTTTTTATTGGATGAACACTTCGATAAACGAAGATTTCCAAAAATTACAAATGTGACTTTTGGATTTAATCTTCGACCGGTTATTTAATAGCCGCGAAGACGTTCTTTCAAGCTTCCGCGAAAGTGAAGTGCCGGAATGGTCTTGGTAACGAATCCGGACAAATCCGGGGAGCCGCTCCTTTTTAGGATACCGGTCCGGTACACATTCTCCGGTTCANGTCTCTNNGGGTATGCATATTCAACTATGTAACTCTATTCCCAGACATGTTAACCATTTAGCGACGATACTAACCTTAATTTTAAGATTATTTCTTTATTATCTTTGAATTATTCTTTTCTTCTTTAAGAAAGGTGTCTACATGTATTCTGTACTGACCTTTCTTTAGTTAAATCGAATCTTTCAATTATAATTTAAATATGATCTTATTCAAAATTTTTTGAGTTGCAAATGGTGTTGACGTCCTCGTCGTGCAACTTGGGTATTGATATTAATACTTATTAATATTGATAGCGAACAAACACCACCAAAAATTTATCATTCCCCTTTTACTTGGGTAAAATATGGTCAAATCCACTCTTCTAGGGAGTATAAAATTTTGGAAATTGTATATTTATACAAGTAATATATAATTTTATTGATTTAAATATTCGAGCAATTAACTCATTGAATATAAAAAAATTTCCACCATTGAATATTGGCCTTCGATTTTAAGGTAAGGTGGGCGACTATGATGTTCATCGGTTACCTAGTGTTTATTGTTGGAGTTATCATGGGGAATTAGTAGGTATCAAGTCATCGAATATAGTTTAAAGTACGCGATATGGCAATCATATGATGATATACAACTTCGGGGGAGTAAGACGGTTAATAAAATGGTTGTATATTTTACTAAAATGTAATGACAGAATATCTGGTTGGGATTATTAAATTGGTATGTATATTTATGTTTATTATTTGCTAACATTTTACAGTACTTTAGTTAAACTTCAATATATGTTTAACAAAAACTTTTGAGAGAGACTTAACCTCATTTAGGGACTTAGTTTTTATAAAAGTTCCAATAAACCAATTATAATGTTCCAAACCTGCTCAAATCAGTTTTAAATCAGTTTCGAACTGTGATTAAATATATAAATATTATTTTAATAAAAAAAAAATAATTTAGGATAATTACATGATGATACTGTTATAAATGTAAGGATTCTTGCCGCTTCTTAAATGCCTTTTTCAAATTAGAAGCTACTAAATTATTTCGATTTTATCGGCAAGAATCTCTTGAGATTATCAATTACGTGTATTTGTTTCATACCCTATTCATTAAAAAAAAATACTATCTGCTATTTAAAAATTAATTAATAAAACTAAAAATAATCTACCATCAATACCGACACAATTAAATTCGTGCCCCAAAAAATTAAAAAAAGTTTATGTGGTATGACTTGGACTAACATATCAGTTATTTTTAGTCCGCCCTTTCAATTCAGATCTTATAAGTGGTATTCCTTGGAATGACATATCAATTTTTTTCGTAAATGAAGAAGATTTTTAATATCATAATTACTTAAGTCAATTTTATCGTTGCCGTGTACCAACGAAACTACAAATGCAATGCACAATATGACCATTGTTAATTGATAAATTAAATAATTACGCATCTTATAACAATAGATACAACATTTACCTTTAAAGTCGAATGTTTAATCTAACACTCCTTCTGAAATTTAAATTTTATTAATCATATCCCTGTATGTTGTACCATCATTAGACTGAAATTTTGATCAATTAGAAACTACATGTGAATAAATCTTCACTTTTCCAAATCAGTAAAAATTTACGTGATGTGACTTCATGCTTAATTTATTATTATATCTTGTGATTTTGACTCATTTCTAATATTCTTAATATTCTTAATTATATAAATACCTCTTCAATATTTCATATTATTTTTAATTATCATATTAAATATATTAAATATCCTTAGAGCTCATTCACCTTCAGCTCGTCTTCACCACCTTCTTCTTCGCCTTCTTCGTCACCTTTCTCACCTTCTCCGTCATCTCTATTTTGTTCACAAGATGAATTACTATCTAACTATTATATTTTCTCTATCCTACTTCCAACTATTCCCTTATTATCTTCCTTATACTGTATATGAGGTCTTCCTCATATCAGGCAAGGAAAGATCGGTCAGATAGTCGAGTATCTCCTATTTGGCCTGTCTGGTTTCTTTTTAAATTCCTCTAAACTTCCTCTTCTCTTCCTTATACTGTATAGAGGTCTTCTTCGTATCAGGCAAGGAAAGACCAGTTAGATAGTCGAGTATCTCCTATCTGGTGGTTCAGTTTAGACTAGGATTCCCTTTCCATTTCCTTATATACTTATTGACTACTTTATTTATGAGCTCATGTAATACAAACACCCATAGAAAATGAAGAATTTAATGATTTTTTTTTAAAAGAGAAATTTTCGTGGACATAAACAAAGTTTTATTACTTAACAGTTAATCAGAAGCAGATGATGAAAAAGACACCAAAAAGAAAAGATAGTAAAACTAATGGACATTTTTAATAACAGAACAAATAACATAAATAGTGAATGATAAAATTACTGAAGAATTCACTGTAGGAGGTGGATTGGACGAAGTTTATCTACTATTTCTTCACCATTAGCATTTCTCCTCTACAACCAATAATTAAATGGAATACTTTGTGAATTGAAAGAAGAATATGGAAATGATTGAACAATAGCATAGCAAAGAATAAGCCAACATATAATAAATTGATAAAACAAACATAAAAGTAAATTCAGAACAGGAAATTTTAAAACTTTAAAGTTTATATCAAAGTCTAAAGTGAATCCAGAAAAATTTGATTATGAACAAAAGGGAACAACAATAATAAATCAAAGTAAACAAATATAGGAGTAAATTGTTAATAAACAAATAGTCAAAATCATACGGTGTAAGATAAAGAGAATATCATACGAAAAACTGGGTGTATAGGTGTATGGAATAAAGGACAACAAAGAAATGGGTATAACAACAAAAAATCAGAATTGATCAATTAGAAATAGATATATGATAAATAAATACAAACATGCAGAATAGTTATTATATTAATTTTGGTTCATTATTTAGTAGAAGAATAAAATACAATACTTATTTATTTTTTTTTTTTATAATTTATGTAATTTTAATATTACTAAAAATGAATAAATAATAAATAAAAACCAATATTAAATTGTTTTTGAACGTAATACAAATACAAATGATTAGATATTAACACATCTTTTTTATTTGTAGAAAATCAAATATTTAATTGTTAAAGATTTTGTTAATTACGGCAAATTTTATTTATTTAATGTTTTATATTTACAGTATTTATCTTTAGGTATTCTGTATGTTTGCATGGGTTTGGGATATAGCATATGTAATTTGTGTTTGAATTTCCTTCATATTTTGAAATGAAATTGTATAATTTATAAGAATGAACAATATTTGTATATTATTTTGACAATATATTCGGTATTTTTGACTCAAATAAAAAAATACTTATATGGTTTTATATTAATTTACATTCTTTTACAATAAGAGAAAACTGAAAGACTATGTAATTAACGTTTCAATGTATTGAAAAGTTCGTTGGTTTCTTTATTAATCTGAATAGAAAATATATATATATATGATCTTTCCTTAATTATTAGAAGGAAAGAAAAAAAATTATGATATCATATCTTTTAAGACCGCCTTCAAATAAAGAATAATCATACGTTAATTGGTAATTTGGCATAAAAATTTATTCATAATACACCATTAGGTTTTTTGTATTTTGTTCTTTGATAACTTTATTACACAATTATCATGCGAAAATAATCTAATTTGCACCTTTTTAGATATTATAAGATATACTGTTTCGCAGCACTAGAGTGGAATTTGGGTAAAGTTTCATTCCATTTTTAATTCTGCCCAAAATTCCACCATAATGCTGATACGGTAACACAATTAAAAAGCTATTTATAGCAACACGTGACAAAAAATGATTAGACGTGATTACATATTGTGCAGAATATTGTTTTTTAATCGTACCTGAAACTATTAATAGTTCAAGTAATTCATTTTTGAAAAAGCATTTTTAGATGCTCAATATCTTTGAAACTAAGAAAAAGCATTTGAGAGGAAATTTATCGATCACGTGATTAGAGGGATAATAATATCTACAAAACTACTTTAGTTTTAGTTATTTTAGATTTGCAAAGATTTCTAAATTAAGCTAGCATCGACTAAGGCATCTCGCAAGCTGGCTCGTGAGATGCTTTTTCTATGAGTATCGATGATTGAAATGATTGATGTCCACTAAATTATTTGGCTGAAAAGACTAAACTAACTCTATTTTATGACTTTTATGACTCATAAGTTGTTATTATTACTTACAATACTTACAATATACCTTTTTTTACTCATAAAATTATGTTTACATGTCAGTTTAACGTGTATTGTATATATCCATAAAAATTTTTTAGTGTAACTCTAATACTTATAAAAAGAGGGCTATTTTAGCCTTCTTCAACCTCACATTCTCTAGAACATTATACCACCATCATTACCATCAAAAATTTATAATTTATATAAAACATTAACTACTGGAACTATACCATAAAATACTTAAACAACAATATAAGAAGCTTCAAAGAAATTGTGATTGTAATTAACTCTATTGAATAAACAGAGAAATTTTCTATTGCTGAGTATCATTTTTTTGACTTTAAGGTAAGGTGGGCGACTATGATGTTCGTCGGTTACTTAGCATTTATCGTTGGGATTATCGTGGGAGACTAGTAGGGACCAATTGTGGGCACTGAGTATGGTTCAACATATGCGCAGACGACAATCATATGATGACGTACATCTTACCCTTCCGAGGGGGTCATTTGGTAGTGGCTGGGAAACACGTCAAAAATTTCTCATTGTAATTTTAATGATTGCTAACGTCTTTATCTTTGCACATTTTACTAAATATATAATGACATTACGGAATATTCGACTGGATTATTAAATTCTTAATTTATCACACCACTAAAGATTTATAATTTATACACAAACAACAACACAATAACAAAAAATCCTGCTTGCAGTCAAGTTAGTCAAGTTGTTAGTTTAGTTTAGACTAGAATTTCCTTTTCAGTTCCAAAATGGTTTACAAATCTAGAAGATAAGTTGTTAAAAGAGAGAGACAAAATGGCCATTGAATAAATAAAGAAAAATTGAATATCAACTTTCAATTTTAAGTAAAGTAAGGTGAATGATTAAAACAGTCATGAAAAATTATCAAAAAGACATATATTTATAAAAAGTTTATTATTTTCAGATAATGAATCTAATATATCATATTTGAAGATAATTAAGTTGAAAGATATTGTTTAGTAATGGTTCAAACTGGGAAGCCTGTGATTAAAAATCACCAATTGTTTAGCTCACAAGCAACTTTAGAAGCTTAATTATGTGTAATAAAAAATACAGGTTGGTATCTTTAGTAAATCAGATTTTGGTTCCAGATGAACTGATCATTTCTGCAAAAAAGAGAAATTTATTTGAAGTTTAAAACTTCTCGATAAATTATAGTGGTGGTAATAATAATGCATATAGAAATGAAATTTTAGTAATTAATGTAGAATGAAAGTTATCAGGTGGATTGTATTTTATATTTAATATACAATTTGGCATGTCTGGGATTAGTGACGCAGCAATTTTCAAATGTTATAAAAAATAAGTTTATAACTTAATAAAAAACTCCAAAAATTCTTAATATAGCTGTATTTTTGGTCGCTCTGCAAGTTTACTTAAAGGCCGGAAGGGGGTTTTAAAAGTCGTTTTTGATTTTTTTTATAAAAAAATAAAAAAATCCTTCTTTGCCAATCATTTTCAAAAATGGTTAGATTAATTTTAATGAAAAAAGTGGTTTATTGAAATGTCAAAAACGACCTTCAAAATCACCTTTGCTACTCTAAGTAAACTTGCAGAACGGGCAAAAATACACATATTGCATGTTTTTTAAAAGCTTTATATATTGAGGAAATATTTTTTTTGCAAAATTTTTCTGCGCCACAGCACCACCAACCTGGCACACATTCCAGACGTGCTATAATTTGTAATGCTACCAAATATTTTATTATTATATTTTTATGCTCTCTTGTATTATTTCATATTATTTGAATAAAATTCTTTATTTCTAACCAATGATGCTGCCATAAGTTTTTCGTGTTGATAAAAAATGGAGGAATTTCTTTTATATATCAAATATATTCAGACTAGAATTACATCACAGTCTTAGAACTTTTAATTTTCTGAACTTGTATAAAAAATAAACGCGTCATTTATTCATGTGATTACGCGGCACTTTAAATTTTTGCATATTGAAAAATTAAAAATCAAAAAAATGTAAAAATCAAAAGATGTTCATTAGAAAAGAACAAAATCGACAAATTAATTATTTTAAAAAAATAGGAATTAAACAGGATAAATTAAAAGGGATGGAACATGAACTCTTTTGAAAAGAAAATTTAATTACAGGAGAAATTAGAAAAACAACTTCACAATAACTCATAGAACAAAGATGGAAAAGTGTTAAGTTCA